>PVKS010012520.1:0-53499 GCA_004027875.1 Aplodontia rufa
TATAAGCACTTTTTTCTGATAATATACATATATGTATGTGTTTATTTGTGGGATGCATGTGTATTTGTAATGTGAATATGGTTTATGCATAAGTCACTCATATTTGTGTGTTTATAAATAAAAATTTTTATCATACTAATTGCTTTATGATCCATCTTAATTTATTTAAACATCAACCAGTGACTGAATATTTAGGATGTTTCAACAAATTTTCTCAAAACAGATGTTTAGATTATTCCAGCTGTGGACTGTAAAACAATACATACTAATGCAAGCAGCAGATGAATAAGAATTTAAAAAATGAAAGAAAATACTTATAAATAGGACAAAATAGGCTTATAGACTTTCATATTAAGGTGAGAAGTTACAAAGAATTTCTCTCTAGACTTTTTGGGTAATGATTATTGATTTTTTTTTTAAAGAGAGGACAGTGAGAGAAAGAGAGAGAATCAATTTTTATTTTGTTTTTCACATGGCCTTCACTGCACTGATACTTGGTTGTGTACACGGGTGCTGGGGTTTGAACCTGTGTATTCATGCATGCTGGGCAAGTGCCATAATTGCCAAGCCACCACTCCAGCCACCAAATATTGAGTTCTTTAAGGTAATTTGTTTTTTTCTTCACTGAAAAAATGATAGTATTTTATAATCAAGTACTTAAAAGTAGACATGGTAGGACTCTATAGGGGAAAATTGGAGGAAGGGAAACCTGGCTTAGTTTTGTATGTGCAAGGGAATTGTGCCTGAACTAATCAGCACCATGTGTTTAGGTACACAAGGACTCAGCCCAGAAAAAGATGTTAGCTTTAACACATGATACTAGACCACCTCTCTCAATGACCAGGGTCTAGTTCCAGCCTCCACAGATGAGTGGAGACATTCAACCCTTGGTTCTCTGGGTTAAGCTGATTTTACTCAGCATAATTTCTTCCATAGCCATCCATTTACCAATATTGTGAAGAGGAAGGGAGGGATAAAGGTGGGTGATTGGAGAGGCACTCCTGGGGTAATTCTAATATCCAGAATCTATACACATTTTATATTATTTTGTTAAAAACATGTACGGTTGTTCTATAATAAATCTCTCAGTTAAAAATATAATACACACACACACACACACACACACACACAGATATTAGCTTCCAAAAGGTACACCGTGCTTTTATTCAGGCCCTGGCATAGAAGAGCCAACTCAAGAGCAGGCTTCCTCTGGCAGTTCCAATCTGTTATCAGTGTCCTACCACCTCTGCAGCTAGTCATCTGGGCCAACTTCGAGAAGGTGTCCTGTTCATTCCAAATTCAGAGCAACCTTATGCCAGCGAAGGGCAGAGACTTGAGTTGTGAACTCGGGAGATGAACAATGTGTTGTGCTGGACTCTAGGATTAAGGGAGTCATAGCTGAAGAGGACCAATATCCCCAACATGTACATACTCTGGGATGAAGTATATGCTGTCTTCTTAATTTATGACTTTTTCATCTTTCACAGTTCTGCCTTCAGCCATTTGTGTATCCCCCCTTATCACCACTTTCCTTTTGTTTGTTTGTTTTTCTCGTTTTTTAAGATGGTATCTGAAGTTAAAGTTGGAAATTCTCAGAATTGTTGGTGTTAATTCATTAGCAAATCATTGAAGTGGAAAACATCTCCATCTCTATGTTAGCTATGAGAAGGAAATGTCAAGAAATATGGAGAAAGGTAGAGATTGATTTCTATGTGTATGTTGCAGAAGATCAGCCTCAAAGTTGGTTGTCAATATATATTTGTTGTTAGGACAATTGATAAAGTTGTGACTGAATGAATATTAAATATAGAACAATTATACTATCATGGAAAGAAATAAATTCACAGTCAAAATAATTGGCTGAGATCTTTTTCCTTATATGCTTCAGGAATAAATCACTTAACTTTTCTGAAGCTCAATTTCTTCTCATAAAAATAGGAATGGCAATAACGATAATGATAAGAATAAGAATATGTCATGACCATGAATGGTTGTTAAAATGAAATTTAAGAACGTCACTTGAAACAGGCTGGTAAATTATAATGAACATTAAAAAATGTAATGATTTCACATTTTATTAATAATATAATACTAGTATCCTTTTACCATTTACCCTTTATTTTTAAGATCCAGATTCAGAAATTTAAAATTGATACCTGAGATTCTAATGTGAAAAAATTTTTGACCTAACAAATCAGTTATTTATTTGTTTGCAATTTTCCTAATGCTCCTACAATTATCTTTTAAACTGGACTTCTTGTTTTCAGTGGACAACATCTTTAGTTTGCATTGAAATATTTGAACAATATCAAGTTACTGTGCTTCCATCATATTCAAGTCCTTGTGTCAAAACTTCTATGATTAACTGATTATCATACTGCTCCTAATTTGTTCCTGCCTCCCACAATCATGCCTTTTGAAAGTATCCCAGCTCATTCATTTACTACGTGTTTATCACAGGACATGCTTTATCCAATGTGATCCAGAATTATACTTGAAAAGCTCTTACACAATTGGTTTGCCTTCTTTTCTGCAGTTGGGTTTCTGTGACAACTGTGAACAAGCTGACTAACCATGAAGAGAGGGACCCATCACCCCAACCATCTTGGCCATGTCCCACGTAAATCACTGGACCACTGACTGATCAAACATAAACAAACCCAGAAGAGATTAGATGTGCCCAGTGAAGACTTCACAAACTTCTCAGATGAGTCCAGTTCTATATGCCAGAATTACGAACTAAATGGTTTTCTTTTTTAATTTTAAGTCACTATGTTTTAATGATTTTATATTCAGCAATAAATAGTTACACAGCCACTAATGGGTAGAAATGGATTCTGAGTGACACCTCAGATTTCTTTATGGTAAGAAGGCATTTTAAGATGGAAGAGAAAGGGGAATAATTAGCATAAATAATTCCCACAGTGAACAACCACATCTTAGAATGTTTTATGAGTTTCTGTTTTCCTCATCTTAATATTAGTTTCAGGCTCTTTTACCATATCAGGCAAAATATGATTTACTTAGGAGCACTGGAATAAGAGAAGTGGTGCCAGCAGCAGGAGGACACTTTGAAGTCTGTCCCTGGGGTAGGACTTCTTTTGTCTCTGTGCATTACCTTGGTTTGCTCGCATCTAGATGAAAGCTGGTGACACATATTAAAAGTTAATATGTTAAGTCCTGAGATAAACAACTATGTGGGAACCAAATTTCAAAGGAAATCTGTAGATTGATTGAATTGCCTTGTCTGCCTGTGTTTTTAACAGTCCTCACAAGGAATCTATCTAAATAGCATGTTTTACAACAACAAAGAAATAAGAAAAAGAAAAAAAAATTCCTTTAAAGAAATTTTTAAAGAAGGTTTATATTTTTGATGCAACATGTCTTGAACATTTTGTATGAATAGACTATTCCTGAATGAGGAGTCTGTTTTATTTTGCAAAGTTGCACAATGATTAAGTATGCAAACTTTTTTGGAGTGAGAGAACAGCAGGTCAATTCTTTGTTCTAATTGCTTTTGTTGCTTTATTTCCAGAGTCCTTCTGTCTCTTAACTAATTTGACCTTTTGTGTTTTGAATTTATGCAAAATGCTCTTATGGACAATGAAAAAATTATCTCTAACTCCAGAAGAATATTTCCCCTTGCTCTTTTCATCTTTTCTACCTGCACATCCCCTGTAAAATTCTTTAATTCTAAAAACATTTTAAATGCATTTCAGATCATAGTATCTGATATATTTTATGGCACTTCTCGAGTAAATGTGATACTTAATACAATAAAAATAATTAAAAGGATTTGTTTCACATTGTATTTAATATGATGAGGCTGAAACATCACAGAACGCCCATAATGTACTTATCTGAAACACTGGCATTGACTATATAGAAGAGACTCATAAAAATCAGCAACTACGATAGCAAGCAAACTCAAACACTTAAAAATTGTTTTGAAGTGACTATACATTCAGAGCAAGTCACAAAGATAGAGTAGAGAGAATCCATGCACTTCTCCCTCATGCTCCCAATAGTTATATTTTACATAATTATAGTACAGTATCAAAACCAGGATCTTAATAACTGATATTATATGGTACAGATCTGTGTCATTTAATCATATGTATATATTTGTAGAATTACCCAGTCAAGACTAAAGTCAACTAGATTTTTGCAATTGGCAGTCAATACTTAATTCTAAATTCATTTTTTTTGGGTCCCTGATGTCTTTCTTGGACTGTTCTAGACTCTCATAATCCTGCACTAACCAGTGGAAAAGAGCTAGCTCCCCAGAGATGTTAGTCTCCTGGAGAGACAGAAGATAAGCTAATAAATTTAAAAAGACATAATAGCAAGTGCTGTGCAGAGCTTGAAATGTACTGATATTGTAGCAGGGCTAAGCTGATATTTGAGATTAGAGACAAGGACATTATGCAAAGGTATGACAGCTATTAAGCATCACGGTAAGAAGAAGTTACTCAGATTTGGACAGAAAGAAATACTTTTGGTACAAATTGACTTGAAGAAGATCTGGGCCCCTTTTAAAGCAAGCTCTAAGAAAAATATTGAGCATAACTATTTTACTTTGGAAACAACCACAAAAAACACAATAGAGAGTGGGTAAGTGATATAGTGAAAGGTTTTCTTATCTAGCAGTTACTGCAGTAGGCAATGGCAAATCAATCCTGCTGGGGAATACTGGGACGAAGCATAAGACTCACCCCTGTCCCATCTGAAGGATGAAGACCCTAGGAGTAGACATTTGTTTGTTTGTTTGCTTTTGAGCTTTATGTTTGTACATAGAGGTTGGGTTCATCCCAACAAAATCATATTGCATAGAATTCAATTTCAGTTCATGATCTCCCCTTTTCCCTCCTGTCCTCCTTTCCCTCCCTTGTTTACTGGAAGTGTTTATATGCACACTTCTGCCAGTTCTTCAATGAGGTTATGCTTCTAGTGTCAATTTCCTAGAACTTCCAGACTTACCCATTTGACAGAGAGATGTTTCTAACAAATAAATATACATGCTACTGATTCAGAATCCAGCTGTGATATGGGAAATGGTATTGCGAAATTGGGTGGGGCATTTGCAGGATCTGCTAACATGGGTTTGAGGTTGGAGTACAGATGGCAAGAAAATGATTGACTGGTAGAGATGATGTCTGAGAAGAAAGCAAGAGTCAAATCCAGAGGAGCCAGGACAATGATAAGAGGGTGGATCCTATTTTAAATGCAAGTGAGCTTTTAGATATTTTTAAACAGGAAAGCAGCTAAATTGATTTACATTTTTAAAAGATTGCCCTGGTTGTTATGTGGAAAACAATGTGTATGGGGAGAACAGAGTTAGAGAAATGAATTAGGAAGCTATTATAGCAATATCAGTGACATGAACTTGAGCTTGTAATGTACGTATTATATGGAATGTTGATTCTCAATTCTCCATGTCCTCCATCTATACACATGGGTAAGACATCTACAAATATGGTATACATTCAGACCCATGCCTTCCAACAGGTGTTACCTGCAAATCTTCATAATAGGTGCAATTCTAGTCCTTTATCTCCCCCTCCCAGGAAAGCTTATGGGTGTGCATATGAGGGAAAATGCTTCCATAAGAAGAAAAACTTAGAAAATATTGTGTGGCATTGCAAAGTATTTTATAATCAGTCAACTGCCCACTTCAAAATTGATCCAGATAAAACAGTGTCCCTCAATATTATGGTAAGTCATTGAGAACAGTGATGGATCACATTTTCTCAGCATCTGATCAGGCACAAATATATGTTTTTTCAGATCTAAGGTGATTAGCAAACATGTATTACTAATAAGACCATGTCATCACGGATAACGTGAATTCCTGATCTGCCTGACTTACAGAAGGAGTTTGATAAATTATCAGTGTTCAAAGAAAATTTTAAAATCATTTATTTTCAAAGAAATAAAAATAGTTTTATCAGTAAAATGCTAACCAGAGTAGGAGGATGGTGCTGCTACTCTAAAAACACCTGAGAAGTGTAAAATCCTAGTAAAAATTTATTATATTCAATTAAAAGTTTTATAGATGTAAATTGAAATAGAGCTAAGAATAAAACTAATTCTATATCTGAGACAGATATCTAAGTGTCGTTATATCATCACAGCACATCAGAACTCTAGGAAACAAACTTCAGCTCAATCAGAATTTTATATTTCCCAGAAGAGGACGTGAATTCCCAGAAATAATGAACAAGTGACACAGGCATTGTTACATAAAAGAGAGAATACATCTTTTAGAAATTATTTTAAAAAGGTAGTGATTTTTTTCAACTTCATTTCTGTTGCATTGCTAGTATTTGTCACATGTTGCATGGTATTCACCAGCCAAAACAAAAAACAGCAACAACAAAAAAAACCCAAAAAGCCTGTGCTGGTAATATCAATTCTTTGAAGAAATCTCATGGATGACCCACTGGGTATTGATGCTGATATCCACAATTCCCAATCTCTCTTTCATAAAATATATTTTATTAACTTTTGTATCCACAATCAGATAATTGGCATAAAGATCATAAAAACTCCAAGCAAAATGCTATTTACCCTCTAGTAGCATCCTATAATTTTGAAAACAAAGCCAAGTGAATGAGAAAAGGCAGGGGCCATACAGTTGTCAGATTGAAAGTTTTGCTTCCACATGATCCCGCCATCAACAGGCAAAATTGCAACTGCAGATAGAATTTTGACTTTATTAGGCCCAGATTTTTTTATGGTTTTATCTAATAGTTCTGGAAACAAGCCTCAAGAATGTCTTGCCCCCAGTTTCCCCTCTATCTACTTTTTTATAAGAGTATTTCACTGGCCCAGTCCCTCTGCTAAGCACTGACAGATTTTAAAAGAAGACACCGTTCCAATTTTTACAGTAGTCTCTGAAATTATTTTAGCATTTGCATTTATAAAAAAAAAAACCTGCCTGCAAAATAAGCTCATACCCCATTCATGTTGATCACAAATTATCAATATTTGCTAGTATATTATTATAATACATACATTACTAAAAACAAACCAAAAAGCGGAAATTTTGAAAATCAGATAACAGTTCGTAGCAATAGAAATTTAATATTTTCTCATTACATCCGACCAGAGAATCTCACAATCATCTGGAGAGCAGACTCTTCCCTCTGGTACCTGGTACCAGAAAGAAGTTTATTAAAGTTAGTCTACAACCAGACTTCAAGTTTCTCAGGATAAGGAGGCCTCATTTTATCTTAATTTTCTTGGTCTTGAAACACCTAGCACAGATTCTTGGGCCTCATGAGCACTCAATTTCATTAATGAGAGATTTTGAATGTGTATTTACATTACACGGATAGGCAAGAGGAAGAATCGTTGAGAAAATGTCTCAAAATCATCACGAGTTCAGTTGGGCCTGCCCTCATAGAAGGTTTACATGCTTAGATGTCTGATGCCACATGAATATTCTGCAGATATATGTACTTTTTGTATGGCTACAGTTTGTTTTATCAAGAAAATTCCAGCCAAGCTCCTTTTTTATATTTGCTGACAAATATAATTTGTCAGCCCCAAGCTCAGGACTGCCATTAAATCTGCAATATTCTTTTTATTTTCTTGTTCTCCCAGAAAGCAGGGAAGGGGCTATGTAGTAAAGACACTTCAAAGTAACAATGATTCATAAGGTCTTTCTTCACCAAGAAGTAATTTTGTAGCTTATAGATTATTTTTAGCCATATAAATAATTTCTCTTTTTATCAAGGCACACATTTATTTTAGTCATCCATGACAAACTATGAGATGTCTGCTTCATCAGACGATAAAAAGAGGTATCGTAGTTCAGTCCTATAGGCGACAAAATTATGGTAGTTTTGAAGTATTTTTTAAAAGCCCATACCTAATGTGCACTGTGCTTCATTAGGTGACTCTCTTGCACATAGACTCAAACACTTGGATCACCTACTATGTATCACAACTTGGGGTACTTTCCAATGAACAAGTAGTCCCTGAGTATAAGGATTTATACAACCTAACTCTAATCGAAATTATTTTTATAATTATGCCAATGTGCATTCTATTGGTATGAATATTAATAAAAACAGGGTGAGTAAGGGGGAAACTGGAGACTAATTAGAAGAAGTTAAACTCCACACTCTTATAATTAAATCATTGTATATTCATATCATGGACAACTAAAAAAGAACCAATTCAATTAAAAAGAGGAAGAAAGAACACAATAAATGGCACCCTTATCTTTATCTTAATTTTTTTTAAAAAAAGAAATGATTTATCCAAGTGGGAAAAGAGCCCCCTAGCATCACCTTCTCATTGTGTGTGTACCACATGGAGCTTCATTTTCATCTTTGACCACAGAGGAAAACTTGCAGGCACTTGCACTCTTCAGCTGAAGTCTGCTAAGCTATGAACATACTGGAAAACTGGAGAAACAGGATTAGGAAAGTAATCTGGGGTCATAAAGTAGAGCCTCCATTTTCACATCCAATGCAACCTAGGCCATTCATCTGAGAGACGGAGGTCCGGGAGGATTTTCTCTCCAAGTTGGCAGAAGATGGGCTCCACTGTGAAACAGCTTTTGTTTTCGCATTTTCTTTATACCTCAGCAATTCTTATCTCCATGAGGGTCATTTTTCCTAAAACTTGTTAGAAAACTGTAGGAACAAACAATTCATTTGAATCCTCATGCATTCATTAAACATACTGCAGATATACTATCATTCACAAACTGGACCAAAACCTAGACATATACTGCCTAAAAATAATATACATGCTTAGGAGAAGAAAACACGTCACTGAAATTCAAGGGTGAAAATAATTGTCTATTATTTACATAATTTAAAAATATATATTAGATTTTTATTATTTCCTAAATCAGAAAGTATTCAAAGCAAAAGTAGAAAATTCAAAAAATTCCATCACACACAAAACCTCCTAAATTACTAAGTGATTACAGCAAGATTGCAAGATGTAAGGTCTATGAATTTGCTAGTACTTCCATTGAAAAAAATACCACAGATTTCATGGATTAGCACAATAGAAATTAATGTGCTCTCAGTTCTGGAGGCAGAAGGTGCAAGATCAAGGTGACAGATGTTTGGTTTCTTCTGAGGCCCCTCTCTTTGAATTCAAGGACTGCCTTCTCTCTGAGTCCTCATGCATTCTTTCTTCTAGGCATGGGTAACCCTGTTTTCCTCTTCTTCCAAGGACACCAGTCATATTGAACTAAGAGCCCATCCTAACAGTCTCATTTTCAATTAAGCACCCCTGTTAAGACTCTATCTCTAAATACAGTCATATTCTTAAGTCCTGAAATTCAGAGTTTCAACGTATAAATTTGGGAAAGGTCACAATCCTACACATAACACAAAGTTAATATACAAATGTCAAATGTTTTCCTATGTAATTACATAGGAACTTTATTGCTAATTATTCTTGTTTAAACTGGAATTTAAAATTAAAAACATAATATTTTATTCCCACCAAAAAAATGAAATGGTTGGGTATAAATCTAACAAAAAAGATATAACTAAGGAGAACTATAAAACTCTAATAAATACAAATTTCCAATGAATTGTGAAAAAATGCTTAGTATCCTAACTTTTGGAGAAGTGCATATCAAAATCACAATGAGAAGCCATCTCACAGCAGTTAGAATGGCTATTATTTATTTTTAAAAAGAGTGAGAGATTAAAAATAATGTTGGCAAGTAAGTGGAGAAAAAGAGAAAAGGGAAATCTTACAGAGTTTTGTGGGAGCGCAAATTAGTACATTAGTACATCAATATGGAAATCAGCATGAGGGTTCCTCAGAAAACTCAAATAACGTTTTATGATTCAGATACCCCACTGCTGGATATATAACCAAGGGAATTGAAATCAACATACCAAAGAGATACTTATATGCCCAAGTTAATTTTTCTTTTAAAGAGAGAGGGACAGTGAGAGAGAAAGAGAGAGAAAGCGAGAAACACTTTGATTTCATTTTTCACATGGCCTTCTTTGCTCCAAGATTTTGCTGTGTATGTGGTGCTGGGGTTTGAACTCAGGTACTCCCGCATGATAGGCAAGTGCAGTAACCGCTGAGCCACCGCTCCAGCCCTGCCCAAGTTAATTGAGAGACTATTCACAATAATTAACTTATGAACTCAGTCTTGGTACCCATCAACAGATGAATAGACAAAGAATATTACTCATCCATCAAAGAATAAAATCCTATCATTTGCGGCAAAAGAAGATAGATAACTGGAAGATAGATAACATGTTAAATGAAATGAGCCAAACACAGAAAGACAAGGATTTCATGTCCTCTTTCATATGTAAAAGTTAAAAAAAAAGTTAACCTGGATGTAAAATAGTGATTAACAGAGAAAAGGGGAAGAGTGGGAAGGCTGGATAAAATGAAGTTGGACTTGATCAGTGCACGATGCACACGTGTGGAGGAAATCAAACAGAATGCCATTAACAGGTACAATGTTTGTTAATCAAAAAGAAATAAAAGTAATATAAATGAGCTAAACAATAGATAGTCATGCTTTATCTGGTAATAAGAAGTCTTAATATTGTCAAATTGTCAGTTTTTCCCAACTTGGTCTTTGTATTCTACCCAATCTCAAAAATTAAAAAAAAATCATAATAAGTTATTTTGTGAATACTGACAAAGTGGTTCCAAAGTTCACATTGAGAGGCAAAAGTCTCAGAATAGCTGTCATGACTGAATTTTATTGTCCCCATTTTTTTTTTACGAAAACCATAATCCTTAGTGAAATAAACTTCAGTACCTCATAATGTGACTAGTTTTGGAGATAGAAGCTTTAACAAGCAATTTAAATTAAAGTAGGGGTGTGCCCTAATCCAATATCAGTGGTGTCCTTGAGAGAAGAAGAAAAAAAAAAAAAACCATACACAGAGATACCAGGGATGTGTGTGCTGGGTGAAAACAAGTAAGGAGGCAACTGAAAGCTGTCATCTTCAATATCAGGACAGGCACCACAGTGGAAACCAACTCTGCCAGCACCGTGATCCTGAACTCCCAACCTCCAGAGCCAGGTGAAAATAAATTTCTCTGGCTTAAGCTACCTACTCTGTCAAATTTCATTATGGAAATCATAGCAAATAAGTACAATAGCCAACAGAATTCTAAAGGAGAAAAGCAAAGTCAGAGGAGTGATTCTTCCTGACTTCAAGATATATTAAAAAGTAAATCAAGGCAGTATAATATTGGAGGAAAAAAGAATAGACAGATAGATCAACAGAAGAAGGGAGCCCATAAATAGAGTTACACAGATATTGTCAAATGATCTTTGACCAAAGAGTAAAGGCAATTCAATGGAGAAAATATAGTCTTTTCATTAAAAATAATCCTAGAACAACTGAAAATTCATACACAAAAATAAAATTAATCTAGATATAAATTTTCTGCCTTTATAGCAGTTAACTCAAAATGGATCATAGACTTAAATATAAACTGAAAATTATGAAAATCCAAGAATATAACATAGGAGAAATTCTAGCTGTCCTTGATTTGAGAAATGACTTCTTAGACACAACACCAAATTCATGAAAAATAAAAGGGAAAAAAAAACCCTGGTAGGTTGAATTCATGAAAGTGAAGAACCCAGTGAAAACAAAGGATGTCAAAATCTATAGAGCACAGCAAAGGCAGAACAAAGAGTAAGGTTACAGCAATCAATCCCAGCAACAAAAAGCAGAAAGACCTCAAATAAACACTCAATCATTACATATCAAAGAACTAGAAAAACAAGAACAAACCAAGCTCACAATTAGTAGAATGAAAGAAATAATAAAGTTTATAGCAGAAATAAATGAGACACTAAGAAACAATAAAAATGTTCAATGAAACAAAAATATGGCTCTTCAAAATGATATAAATAAAAAGAGACCCTTAACTCAAATAACTATGAAAAGCATTTAAGTCTCAAATTAAATCAGAAGTGAAAAGGGATACATTATAACTGACACTACAAACATACAAATGATTATTACAGAGTAGTTTGAACAATAATATGCCAAAAATATCTAATAACTTAAAAGAAATGAACAAATTCTTAGGCACATAAACCTTTCTAAGACTGAATAATGAAGAAACAGAAAACCAGAACAGACCAATTGCAATTAAAAAGATTTAATGAGTGATAAATTCCTGTCAATGAAAATCCCAAGATCAGATGGCTTCTCTGCCAAATTCTACCACGTTTGAAGATGATCTAATATCAATTCTGCTTAAGCCATTCCAAAAATGTAGAAAAGGGAAGAATTCTTCCAAACACATTCTTCAAAACCAACATTACCCTGATAGCAAAACAAGACAAGGACACAACATAAAAAGAAAGTTACAGGCCAATATTGTTGATAGATATAGATGCAAACATCCTCAACAAAATATTGGCAAACTTAATTCAACAGGACAATAAAAACATTATTCATTATGATCAAGTAGGATTTATCCTAGTGATGTATGGATAGTCCCTTATACACAAATCAATAAATATACAGCACATCAACAGAATGAAGGATAAAAAGCATCTGATTAGATCAATAGATGTAGAAAGGACATTTGATAAAATTCAGCACATTTCATGATGAAAATCCTGAACAAATAGAGGAGGGCTGTATCTCAACAAAATGAAGGCCATCTGAAATAAACCAACTGCTAACACTATACTAAATGTGGGGGGGGGGGCTTTATCTGTAAGAGTTGTAACAAAGATACAACTTCAGCACTTTCAAAAGCAAAAATAGCCAAATGGGATTATGTGATACTAAAAAATCTTACACACAGCAAAGGAAATAACAGAGTGAAGAGACAACCTACAGAATAGGATAAAATACTTGCAAACTATTGTTCTGACAAGGGACTAATATTCAGAATACATAAGGAACTCCAGAAGCTCAATTTAAAAAGTTGAAAGAAACCAAATGGGTAATATCCCCCAATGGATATTTTTCAAAAAGAAAATATATAAGTGTTTGACAGGTATAAGAAAAAAACTTAATATCACTAACCACTAGGGAAATGCAAATCAAAGTCACAATGAGATCTCACATTACCCCAGAATGAGGATTTAATGTTCATTATCAAGAAAACTAAAGAGAACAAGTATTAATTAGATGCAGAGAAAAGGGTACCATCGCATGCTGTGATTGGGAATATAAATTAGTATAGTCAATATGGAAAACAGTATGGAGGTTTCCTCAAAATAGTAATGCTAGAACTACCATATGATCCACAATCCTACTTCTGAGTATATGAGTATACATCCAAAGGAAGTGAAACTGGTATGTTAAAAAAAAATCTCTACCCCCGTGTCTATTGCACCACTATTAACAAAAATCAAGAAACAGAAACAACCTAAGTGACCATAACCTAATGAAGTGATAAAAAAAAGTACATACGTACCATGGAATGCTAATCAGCCATATAACAGAATAGTATCCTACCATTTGCAACAACCTGCATGGAACTGGAGATCATGATGTGAAATGAAATAAGCGCAGAAAGATAAGTGTCATGTGATCTCACTCATACGTAGAATCTAAAAAAGTTGTTCTCGTTTCATTTTTGTTCATTTAAATGCAGTGTCCCAATAGGACACCTAAAATTCAGGAAATAATGCCAAGAGTTAATATATGGATGTCATCAAATTAAAAAGCTTCTGCACCACAAAAGAAGCAATTAGGAATGTAAAGAGAGAACCTACGGAAAGGGAGAAAACCTTCACTCACTATGCCTTTAACAGATGATTAATATCTAGAACACATAAACTCAAAAAACTTTACATTAAAAAAGCAAATAACACAACTAATAAGTGGGCAAATGAATTAAATGGACACTTCTCAGAAGAAGAAATACAAAAAGTAAGAAATACATGAGAAAAAGTTCAACATCTTTAGTAATTAGGGAAATGCAAATCAAAACTTCACTGAGATTTCACCTCACTCCGGTCAGAATGGCAAAAATGAAGAATATAAACAATGACAGGTGGTGGAGGGGCTGAGGGAAAAGAGGAACACTGTTACATTGCTGGTGGGATTGCAAACTGGTACAGCCACTCTGGAAAGCAGTGTGGCGACTCCTCAAAAAATTAGGGCTGGAACCACCTCTTGACCCAGCTATCCCACTCCTGGGTATCTTCCCAAAAGAGCTAGAATTCGCTTACTATAGAGATACAGCTTCATCAGTGTTTATAGCAGCTCAATTTACTATAGATAAATTATGGAACCAACCCAGATGCTCGTCACTTGATGAATGGATCCAAAAACTGTGGTACATATATACAATGGAGTACTACTCAGCTATTAGAGAAAATGATATTATGGCATTTGCAGCCAAATGGATGGAGATGGAAAAAATTTTGCTAAGTGAAGTATCCCAAACTCAGAGACTCAAGGACCAAATATTTTCTCTCATTTGTGGATGCTAGAATATAAGCAGAATCAGTACATTACATAGCTAACCTAACAATTACCTCATCATGTATGAATTCTTACATGATCATGGGGAACTGTGCTAAGATTCCTGGGGGACATCGGGAGGGGAGAAAGGAGGGTGGAAGGGAATAGGAAGGACATCAAGGTGACCAGAAGGAGGTAGTATGGGGGAATCTAATCTGAGGGGAACATCTGACTTGCAGGAGAAGTCCAATCAACTTGGGTCTTAAGTAAAGTGAAACATGGAACCATGGGGAACCCAAAGGGGGGAAACCATGGTCTGGCTCCAATACTGGCTTGCTCTGTCATTACACTTTTGTTCTTGATTGTTTGACGATGAACCCCTCCAAGTTGTAAGACCATGTTTATCGAATAAAATTTTTTTAAAAAATTTAAATAACAATAAATCCTGGAGAGGTTTGGAGAAAAGGGAACACTTTTACACTGCTGATGGGATTGTAAATTAGTACGACCACTATGGAACTCATTATGGAGGTTCCTCAAAAGATTAGGCATGGAACCATCATATGACCCAGCTAGACCATTTCTTGGTATTTATACTGAAGAACTAAAGTTCTCATACTTTAGCGATACATGCACCCCATATAGCACAAGTCACAACAGGCAAACTATGAAACTAGCTTAGGTGTCCATCAATGGATGAATGGATAAAGAAAATGTGGTATATATACACAAGAGTTTTATTAGCTATTTAAGTTTATTTTTTCACAAATATAAGTTGTCACAATGTCTTTTCTCAATTAACAAACTTTTCCCCTACTGAATAAAACACTAACACATTCCCATATTTCTGGATTAATTTTTTTGTAGTCTGGAGTTTGTTCCATAGCACCTACTTTTCCTTATTTTTCAGAATCATCTCAGCTATTTTGTACATATGTTCTTCAGAAAATATTCTGCAATGTTTTCCCCAAAACGTCTGATTGGTATTCTAATTGAGATGGTGTAGGTTTCATAGATTAATTTTGAACACTAACATCTTTATGATATTGAGTCTTTCTAAGAGAAAGTTATGACTCTTACTCCAAGTCTTCTTTTATAACCCTCAGAAGAGTTTTAAAGTTTACTTCACATAAACCCTGAATATTTCTTCTTGCTAACTTTGTTTTTAATGTTTTTTCCTTGGTATGGTAAATGGAATGTTTTCTTCATTAAATTTTCTGTTTATAGTTGGCATATAAGAAAACTAATGATTTTGATATAAATTTTGCAACTGGGGAATTTTCTGAACTCTTTTTTTTTATTTCTGATAGTTTTTCAGATAATTCTCCTGAGTTCTAATGGTACACAATCATTTCATCTGCAAATAGCAATAACTTAATGGCCTGCATTCTCACTTTTATAGCTTTTTCTCTCTCTCTCATGTAACTACGCCAGCTCAGACTTCCAGAGGTGTGATAATTGTCCTACTTCATGTCATCTTCCTTTTCACTACTTCTTACTTACAGCACATGAGCAACGTTTATCAGGATTTGTCCTGCTCACTTACTTTCCCTTTGCATTACTTATGGGGTAGAAATATTATCAGGAATATCACCAAGCCAAGCTAAGCCTTGGGTACTTTTGCATTCTTTCTCTTTCTCTGGATTACACTTATCAAAGATTGCTAGGTAAGTCTGTGCCATTCCACGTTTTTGACTATTGCTAGTCCAGCAATATACTAATGACTTTTGTTCATGCCTTCTAGACTACACAGATGGAAGCTAGACCCAAATGCCTCTCTCTTCCATCCTACTGCAGAAACACTGCCCTGCCTGTGTGCCTACCAGGTGCCAGACACTTCCCTGAGCCATTTACATTCATTGCCACATTAAATTTCCACACCCAGCATCAGACAGTTCCTATTATCACTATTCTACTGATGAACCTAGAAAATAACATAGTTAATTGGTCGCAGACAGTGCTTGAAACCGCGACTGCCTCCAAAGTTCATGCCATTGGCTGCATCTCTAAATCTCAAGAAGGCTGAAATCAGGGAGATGTACTATTCTGGGTGGATATGGCAGAAGGAGCAATCAATTGTGTTCAGGGAGGGTCAAGATGTAATGCACCTACTCTCAAGAGTAGGTACATTAAAAGGGATGAACAAAAAACATTGATCTCCTACCATGATTTGAGAAGTACCCTCCACACCCCACATCACAGCCTCACAAAACTATCAACTGATGTCCCACTAGGGACCTGGCATTTCCTCATGTTACAACTTGGTCAATTATTTTCAAGTCCAAACTACTTTCCTTAAGAGTGGGCACATGCTCAACAAGGTTCTTTAGGAAGGAAAAAAATCTTGTTTTTACCTGAGGAAACTTAATTCAAGTTTTGAACTCATTTCTTCTTTCAAGCAGTTTCTATTGCAAACCCAATTCTGTGGTGGGATTTATTGAAGCACAGAACAGAAAAGACATTTACTCAGAAATAACTCAGGGATATGATGTGGATTAGAACTTACAAAAAATAATAAAGGATAAAGCTACCAAGGCTTGAAAACACAGAGCCATACTTGAAAGTAGATTGAGAGTAGAACAGGGTAAGCTACTATTAAATGAAAATGAATATGCCAAGAATTATATCTGAATTAACTACCCCTTCAAAAGTTTCAGTTAGCCTCTAAATTTTCCCTTAACTCCTCTTGACCCTATAAAAGGAAGCATTTGCATCTCCTTTCACTCCCTTCTATAGATGAATCAATAAAAGAATAATTAAATTTCCAGGGGCTCTTCAGGGCATAACTAAAGGTACAATTAGAATTAATAATTCCTGATCGAAGGGTTCTTTCATCCCCTAGTTGATGGTTGCATTTTCTCAAAAAAAGAATATAGCAAATCTGAGGTTTGCTGTGGGCATTGTTCTTATTCTCGCTCTTCCAGGCCTCTGGAGCTTCTGCCCAACTGAATTTGGCTGCTCTGATAAAAGGCCAGATCCAAGCTCCAGAGCAAAGATAGGCAGCTGCAGAACCACACCACAATGCTCACAAAAGATGCCAGAGTCAACCACTCATTTTTGGCAAGAAAATTCAGTGGTTATTTATTGATCACTCCCTGAGCACTGGCATTATGATAGTCTTGTCCAGAATAACTCACAGAAAGTTAACCACATGCTCTCATGCCCTTCTCTCACAGATCTTTTCATCTAATGTGGAGACAGAAGGTATACAGAGGCTATTGCTATAGAACTACCAACCCAGAATGAAAGTACAAACATGTGCATAATGCCAGGCATGATTCAAGACTAAAATCAATGAAGATATCTAAGTGTTTGTGCCTCAGTAACTACAAAAGTGATCTGCAAGGTTAAGACTTCCCTCTACAACATCAAGTTTTTATTTGTTTGCTTACTTGATGAACAAAAAATGTCAAAGCCTAGGGCACTGGAGCCATGGCTTGGTGGTTTCAGTGCTTGCCTGGCATGTGTTAGGACATGGTTCAAACCCCAGCACCATGTACACAACAAAGTGTTGGACCAATGAAAGCCACATGAAAAACTAAATAAAATGGATTCTCTCTCTCTCTCTCTCTCTTTCCTGCTAACTTAAAAAAAAAAGGTCAAAGCCCAAATTATTAGTGTATTTTTGTTCTACAATTATAATCATGGGACTTATTTTTCTGAGTAACAGGAAAATAAGTTCAATATATTCACCTCTTCTATTGCAAAGGACAGAGGGTTTTGTGTCCAGTGGTTTAGTTACTCTCATCATGAGGCAATAATGGGAATACTGAAAGACAACACTAGATCCCCGTCATGGTTCTGCACCTTATTTGCCAGCAAAGGATACAAACATATACTGATGTGGACACCTTGCTGCATACTTCCAATTAGAAAGAAGTTTCTAAGGACACCAAAAGTCCTTTGTGAGATGCCTACTGCCCATGATTAAATCCTTGTAGAATCAAGTTCTGATCATTATAAAGAATCACCTCTTTCTCATTCTAATGGGAGTTTTATAATGTTCTGGAAACTCTAGCTAAGCATCTTTCTACTCACTAGGTTCCACCAACGGTACAAAACCAACACCAGAAAACTTGCCTCTAGGTAATTCAGAGATCATTTTCCTAGGACACACTTACCTGCTGAAGTTCTGAATTTCTACAGGTGCCAAGGCTGCCAAAGAAACTAATCTCTTGCTGTTTTCTTTTCATTTTTACTCATTTGTATTTCCCCGTTCCCTCGAGTATGTTTTATCATATTTTACTAAATGCAATCATTCAAGGAGCCTCAAATCCTATTACCAGAAAAAATGGGTGATAGGAATAAAAACATACATAAGAAATTAGATTAGGATATTAGTCTGACAACAAATGCCTACATCTTTTTCCTCCCTAGAGAAGACATAAAAAATTATGTTAGAGAAAACAGAATTACAACATTAGCAGTAAACAAGAAATATTCTTTTCAGTGAATCAAGCTTGAAGAATCTACAGGAGTAAATGCAGGAAAAAAATCAACTTGGCAAGAGGCCATGGATCAAAGAACATAAAGGGAAGGAAAGCAGCATAAGCAGGACCATTTAGAGGTTCTCCAAGGGCAAAATGGCAAGAAGTAGGAGGGTATGTTGACAGCTATCACAGTAACTTTGAGTGGAATTAAATTCACACCATTAGATCTTTTGTATTTTGGTGAAAAACCAAGAAATGTTAAAGTGGTTGTAACATCAGAAGGAACAGATGTTTGGTGTTTCCCTTCGAACACCATGCATTGTACATAGATAAAGCTTGTCCTATACTGTCCCCGCCATGACTGCAAGCAAGCTGTAGTATGCAGAAAGAAGTAGAATCCCAGAAAGATGCCAAAACAAAGACAAAATTTAAAAAAAAGATATTTCAATAAAATCAAAAGTAAGTTTATAAAAACATTTTATATTCAGGTATTTAAAATACTTATTTAAATAATAACTACTTAATAACAAATACTTATTTAATACACTACTACATGGAAATTATATGTACTAAAAGTTATTTATAAGAAGTACATTGGGGCTTGAGCAGTGTTTTGGTGGTTGCGGCACTTGCTGGAGATGCAAAAAATACACAGGGTCAAACTCCAGCACCCACATACAAAACTAACTGTCAGAGCAACAAAAGCCATGTGAAAAATTCAATAAAAATTGATTCCAGGGGTTGGGGATTTACCTTAGTGGCAGAGCGCTTGCCTAGCACGTGCAAGACTCTGAGTTCGGTCCTCAGCCTTGAAAAAACAAAAATTGATTCTGTCTCTTTCTCTCTCTCTCCCTCTCTCTCTCTCTCTCTCTCTCACTGTCTCTCTCTTTTAAAAAAAATATTAAACAAGGAATAAAATAAAAATGCCATGATGAAAACATTCTTAAGTTAAATTGCATAAAAATTATAGACATTTTTTCTAACATACGGCCCATAAACAGTGTTAAACTAAAACCGGCAGATAGGAAAAAGTCATTATGACAAAGATAACCAAAAATTTATTTGAGTAGTAATGAAATTTCTTGTAGCACAAGGTCATCCATGGAGACAAGTGATCACAAATGCCCTCATCAGTTCTTGAGACCTACTGAAAAGATTTCAGACAAGTCACTCAGAACAGCAGACCTGAGTTTATAACAAAGTATAGGAAAAGGGGAAAAAAGGACAGTCTCAAGGGAGAGGTCAGTCCTCACACAGAAGAAAGGGCTGACACGTCCCTCTTACCCTTTAGTTTTATTGTGAGTCCAAGGGAAGTTTCCAGAAAGTCCCACCCAGATCCAACTTTTGACTTTTGATTGACAGCCAGATTGCACCCAACATCCAACTCTTCACTGCATATAGCCTTAAACCTTGAAGAGGAAATTTTACCAATATAATGACATGCTAAACATCCAAGGCAAGTCTGGGTCACTTTGGCCCATGCTGACCAGTTCTAACTGGAACTTGTTTATACAAATTTTATGGTTAGGGGGCTTTGCTTCTAGTTATACTGTCTCCTTGAATCCTGGAATATAGTCCATATAAAGGTCACAAAAGTTCCCCCTTCAGGGTAACTTGTGCTCTTCTTATTAGCAAGGAGACTTTAAGACCTACATTTCTCATGCAGATAATAGGTTGTTTGCTGAGGAATGTAGCATATCCTATTGACTTACTTCAGGTAGGGCTGAAGGTAAATTGTTTTGGAAAAGAAAGCATGTGGGGGTGAGTACAGCAGGCCCAGTTTATAGAAATACCACTTAACTTCATATTCCCATGGATCCTTACTGATTGTTACTGTTAGGTCCATTCCAGGTGGCTGGGGGCAGAGCATCAGGCTGCCTGCTGGCAAAAGGAACAACCAATCAGACACTGGCAGACAAGTCCCAATGGCATCTCGCAATCACCTGATGATGGATGAATCCACCAGCCAATCTCTGAAAGACCATGCCTGTCAACTTCCTTTCTCCACCCTGGACTACAAAGCCACTGCCCAGCAGGGGCCAAGCACCAGTTCTCCTGTGAGCCATTTCCCCTGCCCACCCATCACTTCTCCTGCCCATTCTCACTATAGCGGTGCAGGAGAGTTTGGTCAGGGAGCTGCCAATCCCAATAAAAAGCATCCATGCCTGAACATTTGGTTAATTTACCCCTGTGCCTGAATTTACACCTATGTTTCTGATTTTTACAGTTACTTGCTGAATTCTATAGATCAATAAGAAAATAAAAGAGCTAAATCCCTGGCAAAGAGCTTAAGAAACTTAAGAGATATACATCTCACAAATTATCAGGAACAAAAGTTAAAATAGAGAATGGGGGGATATTTTATAACCCTTAGACAAACAACAATCACAAAATGAAGGGGGACAAAAAAACTACACCCATGGTAACGTTAAAAATTGTCAGCATAAGCAACTGAAAGCTCCCGTCTCTCAAAGAAACATTGAAAATCAAACACATTATCAGAAATAACTTCGTTAGAACTCTCCACAGTTTTGCAGCCTTTGAAGGTAAATGGATGGCTATGGGAGAAATTACGGAGAGTGAAATAAGCATAACCCAGAGAACCAAGGGTCGAATGTCTTCACTCATCTGTGGAGGCTGGAGCTAGATAGACCCTGGCCATTGAGAAAGGAGGTCTATTATCATGTTTTAAATCCAGATAAGGTGTAATGTCATACAACTTAAGGCATTTGTAGAGATGTATTGGAAATGGGGGGGGGAGATAAGGGTGGATAATTGGGGGGGCTCCTGGGGGTTAATCTAATTTTCAGAATTTACATATATATTATTTCATTAGGAGCTTGTTTTTTTGTTCAACAAATAAATTTCTGAATAAAAAAACTTTGTTAGAACTCTGTGAAAGAAAGGTTTACAATGAATATAATGCTAAGTAAAGTAAAAGGTGATTTTAGAATATAAGGAAGCTTTTTTGGCATTCCTCATTACCTTACTCCAATGTCTCCCCAGTTCATTAGTAGGCTCTAACTGAAGCTAAATCCTACTGGGGGATCTTCACCCATGGGTCCAGAGGGAGTAGATCAGACGTCAGCCACAAGATGCTGACTGTGTCTATCCTAATTTGTCTGGGGAATCCATAGAGCATTGTCTAAAGATATCATCACTTTTTGCCTAAGAAGGAAATCCCTCAGAAAGGGATAGAGGTGGGCATTGCTTTTGAACAATGTAGGACTAATGAATAAGCAGCAGTGGTCTGGGGCAAAAGATATAGTTGTAATAAATAATAGATGCTAAAAACATGAAAAGAAAGGTTTGAAAAGATAAGGTATTAGAAAGCACCCAGGTACACTGGAGAATTTTTAAAAGCTACAAACATGTTCAGGACAACACCTTGTGGCCTGATAAAACCCTGTGTTTTCACCTCTGGCTGTTATATAGTTTCAATGTAAACCTGAATACATTTGAAAGAGTGCCCCTGCATAGAGTCAATCTACAAAAACTGGAAGTATTTTTATTTGTTTGACTTCTCCTGTTCAAGAATATCTCTGTCAAAACACTGTGCCCACACAAGCTAACAGAGTAGAAACATCAGTAATCTCCAAATGTCAAAGGATATGGTCTTTGAAAATATAGTTCAGTAGGGCAGAGTATGTAGCTCAGTGGTGGAGCATTGGCCTACCATGCACAAGACTCTTGGTTTGATCCACAGAACTGAAAAAAAAAAGGGTTTAGCAAAATTAACAAAGAAATGAATGACTACAGCCATTAAAAATCCCCAAACTGCAAGCCTTGGAGAAGATGGAGCCTATGGTTTCCCAAGTTACCACATTGCAATATTCAAATGTCCAATTTTAAACAATGAAAGATCACTAGTTATGCAAAGAAACAGAGAATTTAACCTATTCAAAGGAACTATTTAATGACAAGAATTTACCCTGAAGAAGCCAAGAATTTTTTAATTGACTATCTTAAATATAAAGACCAAGTGGAAAGGATATATATGAAAACTAAGGGAAATCAGGGGGAAAAGGATGCATACAATGCAGTATCAATGAGAAGATAAAAATTAAAAGGGAAATAAGAAATAATAGAGCTGAAAATTACTATAACTGATATGAGAGAGGTTAAACAGGTAGACTTGATCAATCTGAGGAAATAATCATGAACTTAAAAAATAGGATAATTAATTGATCCCATCTAGGCAACAAAAGAGGAAAGTATGAAGAAAAAGGAAGAAACCTGAGGAACATCCATCAAGCAGACTGATATCTTCGCAATAGGAGAAGAGGAAGAAAATACATAGAAAGAAATGTTTGAAGGAAGGTCACAAGATTCCCAGATTTTATGAAAGACATGAATCCACGAATCTAAGGCACTCTCTTATGGTTTGAATGTGATGTATCCCCCCAAAACTCATGTGTGACAATTCAGAAAGGCTGAGGTAAAATGATCCGGTTATAAAAGCCTTGAATCAATCAGTGAGTTGATCCCCTTATAGGGATTAACTGGCAACTATAGGCTACTAGTATGTGGCTTCAGGAGGTGGCTCCCTGGGGGTCATGCCTTTGGTGTATGTATTTTGTATCTGGAGTGGAGTTTCCCTTCTCTGCTCTGCTTCCTGATATGATGCCTTGAGCTCTCTGCTCCCTGGAGCCTTGCCTTCTACCATTATATTCATTCAGCCTTACCTCAAGCCCCAAGGAATAGAGCTGGCCTGCTATGGATTGGAACCTCTGAAACCATTCACCCCTAAATAAAACTTTTCCTACTAAAAATTGTTCTTGTCAGATTCTTTAGTCACACACAACAGTGAAAAAGCTGACTGAAACACACTCTAAGTGTGATAAACACAAAGAAATCCATAGGAAGACACAAAAAGGGTCTTGAAACCAGCAGGAGAGAAGTACCTTGGCCACATAAGAAACAAAAGATGGTCAATCAAGAATTCTGTTTCAAACAAAGCTATCCTTCAAAACAAGAGGAAAGTAAAGACAGTTTCAGATAAATAAGAGCTGAGAGAGAAATTATGAAAGTAATTCTTCAGGTTCAAATGAAAGAAGTCTTGAAAATAACCTAATTCCCTATGAAGAAATAAATAACTCCAAAAATGGCAACTAAAGGGGAAAATATAAAAGCTATTATTGTTGTACTTTGCTTTATACCCAACTTTTATTCTCTAATATATTTAAAATGGGCTGGAGCAGTGGTTCATCGGTTGGAGGGCTTGCCTGACATCTGCAAGGACCCGAGTTCAAACTCCAGCACAACCAAGTGTCGGAGAAACAAACGCCAGATGAAAAACTAAGTAAAACTGATTCCCTCTTTCTCTCTCTGTCATTATCTCCCTAAGAACAAAAGTATTTAAAATGCTAACATACAAAACAATGATAAATAATTATTGAGCACACAGAGTACAATATATATTTTAAAACTAAAACATAACAAAGAAGAGGCAGAGCAGTATAGGAGCAGTGCTCTAATGTTCCATGGAAGTTACATTTGTATATGTAAACTAGATAATTATATACTTAGAATATTAAATGTTATTCAAATGCAACTCATATGAAGAAAAGTACTTTAAAATATAAGTAAAAAAAGAGAAGGTATTTAAAATAAATCACTAAGTATAGTTAAACACAAAAAAGTAGTGACAAATAAAATGAGCAAAAATTTAGAAGAAATAGAAAAGACAAATAGATAAAACGGAAAAAATTCTTCTGTACCAGCAATTGTTTTAAAGATAAGTTCATTAAACTCTCCAGTCAACAGGAAGAGACTGGCAAAAAGTATTTTAAAAGATGCATTTATGTGTTATCTGTATGATTGACTTTATGTATAAAGACACAAAAGGATTGAAACTTCTCAAAACATGCTATTTTTTGTAAATAGTAATCAAAAGAGAGTAGAGGGGCTGGAGATCTGGCTCAGTGGTAGATCACTTGCCTGGCATGGTTGAGATCTTGGTTTGATCTCAACACCACATACACAAATAAATAAAGGAAAACAAAAGCCAGATGAAAAAATTAATTCTCTCTTTCTCTCTCTCAAGAAAAGAAAGCTGAGCAACTACATTAATATCAGGAAAAATAGACAAAATGGAAGTGCTACAATATAGAACTACAGAACTTCATCAAGATGTGATACTTGTAGACATACATACACCTAACAACAGAACTCCAATATATATGAAGCCAGCACTACCTAAATAATCTATTGATTTGATGAAATGTCAATGAAAATTCCAGTAATCCTATTTTTGCAGAAATGGAAAAATCAGCTGTGAAATTTGTATGAACTTACTAGGGGCCAAAAGTACATAAAACAAACTTATAAAGGAAGAACAAAGATGGGAAATTCACACTTCCAAATTTCAAAAGTTACGAACCAACAGCTATTAAAACAGGTGGCACTACCATAAGGACAGGTATTTAGGCCAGTAAAAAAAGTCAAGAGTCCAGAAAAACACTCATAACTATGCCCAGTTCAATTTCAGCAAGAATGCCAAAGCATTGAATTGTAAAGAAGAGGGTCTTCAACAAATTATGTGGGGGCAACTCTATTAAAAAAGTAAGTTAAACTCTTATCTCACACCATGTATAAAATTGATTTAAAATGACTCAAAAACTTATGTTCAAATGTTAAAACTATATAACCTCTAGAAGAAAGCATTGGTTTAAATAATCGTGGATTTGGCAATGCTTTCTTAAATACAGCACTGAAAACAAAAACAAATGTAGATAGGTAGATGATAGATAAATTTAAGTCTCCTTCAAAATTAGAAATTTTTCATACAAAGAATATACTCAAGAAAGTGACCATCCACAAAATGAGAGGCCATATTTGGCAGTTATAGATCTGGTAAAGATTTATTATCCAGAATATATAAAGAATATGACTCAATAATAAAAAGACAACAAACCAAACCAATTAAAAATAAGAATAATAATAAGAATATGAATGAGTATCTCTCCCAAGGCTTTATACAAATGAAACACGAAAAAGATATCTGGAACCATTAGGGAAATGCAAATTAAGACCACAATGACTTACTAATTCACTCCCACTAGAATGACTACAGACAAAAATTTAAAAAACAGAAAATAAATGTTGATAAGATATGGAAGGCCTGAAGCAATGGCTCAGTGGTTACGGCACTTACCTGGCATTCGTGAGGACCCAGATTCAAACTCCAGCCCTTGTACAAAATGAAGTGTTAGAGCAACAAAAGTCATATGAAAAACTAAATAAAATTGAATCTCTTTTTCTTCCTCTCTCTATTACTGTCCCTATCTCTCTTTAAAAAAAAAAGGAATATAGAGAAATTAAAACCACGTTCACTGCTGAAGGGAAAGTAAAATGGCTCAACTACTGTGCAAAATTGCTTGGTAATTCTTTAAAAAATTAAACAAAGAATTATCATGTGATCCAGAAATTTCACTCCCAAGTATATATCCCAAAATTTGAAATTATAGATTTAAACAGCACATGAATTCATTATTGTGCTTTTCATAATAGCCAAAAAGCAAAATACCCAAGGGTTCATTCATAGATGTACAAATAAAATTTTGTAAATACATACATCAGAATATTATTTAGACATAAAATGAAGCAGTTGTGATACATGCTATAACATCAAGGAATCTTGAAAATATTATGTCAAGGGAAAAAAAAACTCAACTCAATTTTTATTTTCCACATATTGTATAATTCTCCTATGCATTAGCTAGGATATCCAAATTCATAAGAAAGTATATCAGAGATTATCAGGGACTAATGTGAGGTAGGAATGGGGATTATTGCTTCATACTTAGAGAGTTTCTGCCTGAGTTGATCAAAAGTTTTGGAAACAGATAATTGTATTAGTTGACGAACATTGTGAAAATACTAATACCATTCAACTATACATGTAAAATGGATAAAATGGTAACACAAACATACATATATGTAAGTATAAGCAATGTTTTATTGTAGCATGAACGTTAATATTTATACATGGGAATGTAAAATCATGCTTCTTGGAGAAAAATTTAGTGGGATTAAACTTTGAAATATTTGTGGGTGGATAAAAATGTGTTTTTCTTCATTTTTCCACTGATTTTTTTTTTATGAGAGAGGAACAGTGAGAGAGAGAGACAGACAGAATCACTTTTATGTAATTTTTCATGTGGCCTTGGTTGCTCTGACACAATTCTCTGTGTATATATTGTTGGGGTTTGAACCCATGGTCCTCACATGCCAGCAAGCGCTGTATCCACTGAGCCACCACTCCATCCCCGATTTCATTGATTTTTAGGATCTAAAAAATGAACCTACATTCATGTTAAGCATAGCCCTGAGTGGAAAGTTCTTCTTACATACTGGTTGGTTTGGAGGGCATCAAAGAAGGGGAATGCTATTAAATAGAAAAACCCTCTTTTAGTGACTCAAGTGTTATACTGGGGGTATTATGTTGCAGGTAGAATTTTTGTTTATCTTTTGTCTCTTTACCTTCCTGTAATAAAGCATATTCCATAAATTCCTGCTGGAACCAAATATAGAAATGAAACCAGGATAAGAGTGGCAATGTAACTGAAAATCAAGAATTAAGAAGGTTTTGTTGTTGTTATTTTACTTTGATTTTCTGGTTGTTTTTTATTTGCTTTAGCATAAAATTACACAGCAGTGGATCGCCAAGTTGTTCTTTGGCTCAGTATAGACAGCTTTCATTTATCCCTCTCCTGTATTCTCATTAAATATTAGAAGTCTTCAATGGCAATATACAAGAAGAAAAAAATGAATAATTTGAAGCACAATAGAGGACCTAAGCTGGAAGCTAAAGAGAAATGTTGGAGAAAATTAAAAAAAAAAATGAGAAAAATTCAGAAATCCAAGGATCAGGGAAAATGTTCAAATAGCCAAAGGCTGAGAAAGAAAAAAAAAAACTCTTTGTAGTATCATACCAATAGCTGTCCATAAAACTATTTGCATCAGTTAGTTTTTTTTTCTGAATATAATAAGCTCTCTCAAAACACAGTGACTTAAAACAATCATTTATTTACTTCATAACCAGTGCATTAGCAATTTGGGTTGGGCTCAGCTAGATGGTTTCTCTGATCTCATCTGCACTTATTAATGCATCTGCTGTTAGATGCCAGCTCAAATTATGCTGATGTTGTTCCTGTCATGATGGCTTGTTTCTGGTCTCTGTGATTTCTGATCTTCCAGGATGCTAGCTCAAGACATTTCATATAACTAGGCAGCTTCCCACAAAAACAAGCAAAATAGCTCAAGGACTCTTTTTTTTTTTTTTTTAATTGGTGCCGCATGCTCCAAGATCAGCCCAGATTCAAAGTGAGAAGCTGAAAAATAACATTACAAATTACAAAGTGGTGTTGATGTGGAAGAGAATTAACCCTAGTCACTTTTGCAAGCAAGCTACCACCCCATTCCATCAGTCAATCAAAAAGCAAACTCTGAACTTATACCCTGGATCCAAAATGTCCTAAGAACTGTGATAGAAAGTCCATCTTTTTGTTCCTTGTTCATCATTGTCTACATATTCTTTGTAAAAATTTCTCTCTCTTATCCCACATAAAAAGTATTCTCAGATTTACAGAAGTTGTATACTCCCTTCAATTTATTCCAAACAGTCATGACCTTGTATTTCATGGTGCAGTAAGTAACAATTCTATTTTTGGTTGTTGGTGATTCAAAGTCTACTAGGAATTCCAGATATTAAATGTCTGAGAAACACAGAAGGAATTTTTTCACCTTTGATAAGGAGATAATTTGATTAGGAGTTTAAACCTGCCAGCCTACAAACATCAGGAAGGTTAGTCCAGGTTTAGAGGACAGCATGATAAAACAAAAAGAAGTGGATCAACACAAAGAATACTAAACAAGTTTGGAGTCCTATGTGTGCAGGACTCGGCTTGAAGAGTGTGAAGAGTTGTGGGGATTGGGTTGGCTGCAGACTCTCAACTAGGACAAAGTCCAGGAATCTATTCACTACATGCAAAAGCATGCAAATAGGCTCCCACACCTCACTCTACTCCCTGTTTTATTAATAACATAATGAATGTCTAAGGCTATATTTAAACCTCACAATTCCAGAGAAGTGCTGGATAGTGATACTGGCAAAATTATATTGTTACATTGTGTGCATGTACGATTATGTAAATATGTAAAAAGAATCCCATCATTATGTACAAGTATAATGCACCAATAAAAACATGAAAAGAAAAAAATATAAAACAGCAGAACACCATTTTGTCTATGAAGTCACAAACCTGAATGTCTAATTCTTTTTCCTATTTACCATTTTTTCTTCACCTTCTACAGCAAAATGGAAATATTGCATGCATTATATTTGCCTCTCAGTGATAGACACACCAAAATTGAAGTTGGGATGATATTCTTTTGTAGCAATTCCCCCAGAGTCACTTCATGCTGGAGAAGTTATTTTATTCTAGAGACTTATTTTTTTTTGTACAAAATTGGATTCTGGCACAGTCTTGATTCTTATTGACAAGATGCCTTGTTTACTGTTGTTCATCCTTAAGATGTTGCTTTGTTAAATACCAAAAGGTTAACAACTGAACCCTATTTGCCTTGAGTAAATCATACTCAATTTTCTGGAGCTCATTGCAAACAATCTGCTCCAAAAGAGCTAATTAGAGCTTAGTATATAAAACGTGAGTCTGGATGGAACTGTCTGCAGAGTCTCAATTATAGCCTTCTTTTTCTCCTTCAAATCAACACAGGCATTCTGTGCAAGTCAATCTCATTTCCTTCTCAGAAGGAAAATATATGTGAAAAATGGCGATCCAGGCACTGTAGCATTCTGATGGCGATGATGACTGAAAGTTGCAGAATGTGGACCATGAAATGTATGAAAAATATCCACAGCTTCCTGAAGCTGAGCTGATGGTGACTGTCCGGCTCTTAAAGGTGCTAGGTGCTACAAATGCCACTTATGTGATCAGGAACTTCAGAGTGGGGTTTCCGCATTCAACTCTGTTAGAGGTGTTCTATCTTCTTCCTCCCTCCCACTCTCTCTCTCTAAATCCCATCCGTGTGTGTGTGTGTGTGTGTGTGTGTGTGTGTGTGTGTGTGTGTATTGGGAGAGCAGGGAGGAAGGAAAGAATTTTTCGGTAGATAAAATAGCTCTTATCTCATGTGACAGATTTTTCTGTATAACAGAGCACTCAAAATGCATTGGCCTCAAATATTAGTGTTCTTTCATCTGGGTAATTCTGTAGCTATGGGCTTGTCTCAGATATCTGAACTAGAAGCATTCATGAGTTTGCAATAACAGACGGAGTTGGGTGAAGACTGGGCTCAGCTCAGAGGACACCTCTGTAGTCCATACTGTCTTTCATCCTCCTACAGCTAACCTGAACTTAGTGTCTCTTGGCCCAGAAGAGTCCCCAGGGAGGGAACAGAAGCACATGAGGCTTCTTAGCCTAGACTTGGACCACACACAGCATCCCATCTATCACATTCCAATGACCAAAGTAAGTCCTAGAATCAGTGCAGATTTAGATTGTGGGAAACAGACTTAATCTTGTGATAAGTTATAATGTCACTAAGAAAAGACAGAGCTGAAGGGCAGATAAAGAATTTATACTATGTTTGTAATCTATTGTGAGTCATAAGGGGTGACTAGTTTTGTTATAACCCAAATCAGGGGACAAACCAAATTATATGTTTGATTATATTTATAAGAGAACTGGTTGTGATTGTGTTGGAGTATGAAGTAGGGCAGATTGATTTCCTCTTCTCCAACTTTTTCTCATTTGCTGGTTTAGGAAGCCCTTGAATAAATCCCTTAGAGCACCATATTACAAAAGATAATTCCATTAAGTGTGAATAAAGTTGTTATTCTTTATCCTACAGCACTTAATAATAAACCTTATTTGGTATTTCATCAGTCATAGACAGCTCAGGTAAGCAAGTAAAACCAATTTTGTGAGAAAAAGCATAAAAGTAAACAGCTCCTCAGGCAGAACTGATTCTCTTCCTCTATACAGCAATATTAAATAAGGAAATGGCAGAATTCCAAAATGTTTGGGTCTCATGGATTCCAAAAGAATGTATAAGAACAGCTGAGATTTGGTGTCATGAAATAATCCTTGGAAATCCAATTTAAGAATTTAGAGTATGAGTGCGTCTCCATTTACAAAAAGAGAAAAGCTTTGCTCATGGCACAATGAGGGAAGTGGGATGCCAGTTTAGAGTCTAAAATGGATTGACTGATAACTTTAATTCCAAGTAATATGGGATTCAAGGCGTGGAGCAGTCGGGACAGCAAGCACCTAACACTGTCAGGGAGAGGAAACTAACTCGGCAATGTGAAGATCTGTGATCCCAAGAAAATGAAGAAACAATCCTTGCTTTTTCTCCCTCTGGCCTCCCGACTCCTAGTTATAGAAGTGGCTCCTCATGGAAGTTCATGACACAGGATGAACTGTTGACATGGATTTCTGGCTAGAGGGCCAAACAACCCCATAAGACCAGAAAACACTCAGAAGCTCACAGGAAAGTACAAACTTAGGAAAGCAAAATCATGATGTTAAGGACTCTTGTACCTATCGCCAAACTACACATGTATGGATCTCATTCTAAATAAAAGAACCAAAGTCTTTGAAAACCAAACCAAAGTGACAGTTGCTAGCAAAGTTCCAGACAGGAATCTGGGAGCACAGATATGGGGGAGATCCAAAGAACACTACAAAGGCTTTGATGCTACACTTGATCTTAGGCAAAAGGCCAAGAAGTAATCTACAAAGACTTTGAAAAGGGAACTAAAATGAAATTACATTCACCGAAAGTTGATCCCCATCTGTGGTTTGAATCCAGCGAGGTAAATTACCTCTTAGAAAAGTGTACAATTTTTCCAAAGAATTTAAATCAGACACTTAGTTTTAAAATCTAACATTTGAAATGTTCAAACTACAGTTCAAAATGATTTTTCATAGGAAAAATGAAGAGAAGAACCCTTAACTTGTTCAGGAAAAGTCAATCTGGAGGTGAAATTAAGAAACCGACTAAAGATATTGAAATTATTCAATAAGAACACCAAACAGTCATTACGAAATTTCCCAAATAAATATCAATAAGTTCTCATTCAACAAATAGAAATTTAGAAAATCTCAGAAATAAAAGTCATAAACCACAAGGAAATTGAAATCTTAGAAATGAAAAAATAAGCATGGCCTAAAATAGAAACTTAACTGAATGGATTCAAAAGCATAAGAGAAATGAGAGAAGAAAGAATCAGTAAAGTTGAGGATAGGTGAAAAAGAATGAACAGATAGAAAAAAATAAAGTTTGAAAAATAAAAATAAAGTTAAAAAAATATGAACAAATTCTTAGAGACCTTCATTCATTGGTCAAGCATTCAATCATTGGTAGCCCAGAAGAGGAGCATTAAAAAAAAAAAACCTTGAAGAAATGCTGACTAAAACCTCACAAATTTTTGAAAGATACAAGCTACAGATTCAAGAATCTCAAACAGGAGAAATGCAAATTAATCCATATCCAGACATATCATAAACAAATGACTAGCATAGATAGTGAAAAATTCTAGAAATATGCCCCCCAAAATTATGTCTCAGTTATAGAGGGGCATTTATGCAAGTTATTGCAGAATTCTCATAAAATTATGAAGTTAACAAAGATAAATAATATTTTAAGGTGCTAAAGATGAATATCTGTCAAACCACAATTCTGTATGCAAGAAAAATATCCTTAAGAAATAAAATTCAGATAAATATAGTCTTAGATGAAGGAAAGCTAACATAACCTATTGCCATAGACCTACCCTAAAGTAAAGCCTAAAGGGATTTCTTAAATAGAAGGGAAATGACATCAGAAGGAGGCTAGGAACCTCAGTAATAAAATGGCAAGTATCTTGGCAAATGTACAGGACTGCTCTTCTGTGGTTCTTTAAAAGATATATGACAGTATATATCTATAAATCTATATATCTGCATCTATATCTATGTATCTATCTATGTCTTATAACGGAAGTAAAACTCCAAACTAAAGAGAGAAAGATTAGGGTACTATGAAGTTGTGATATTTCTATAGTTCAGTTGAAATAATGAATATTGGTTGTAAGTAGATCATGTAAAATTATGAATGTATCTCATAATTCTTAGAGTTAGCAATAAAAAGCAAAACAAAGCAAAACCAAACAATACAAAAAGATGTGAACAGAAACACAATAGTAAATGATAGTTCAGCAATAAAAAGTGTTCAAGTGACCCAAAAGAAAACAGGAAATAAAGCAGAGGCATGAAAAATGATCATTTGCAGAAAGCAAATACAAAATGGTAGCTCTGAATATAAACGTTAATAATAAAGTAAACGTAAATGATCTAACACAAAAGTTAAATTAGAGGTTGTCAGGAAGAACTAAAAAAAAAAAAAGACAGGCCTTAAGTATCTGTTCTCTGCAAAAAATTACAGTTCAAGTATAGGATGAAAAAAGGGGGAAATTATGTATATATGCAAACACTCTAACCCAACGTTGGGATGGTTATTTTAATCTCAGACAAGGAAACATCAGAGCATAAAAGTTTCCCAAGGATGAAGATATGTATTTCATAATGATAAAAGTATTAATTCACCACAAAACTATAACAATGCTAAATGTATATGCACCTAAAAACAGTTTCTCTTTTATGTTGAATTATTTTGTAGGTGTGTAAAAACACAGACCAGTGATGAAACAAAATACCAACACTGGCTATAGCTAAGGATGAGAAATAATCAGATCTTTTTTATTATTGATAGCAATGAAAAACAAGCCAGCCCCTCCAGGAAATAGTTTGGAAGTTTCATGTAAAATTAAATATACACTTAGCATGTGATCCAGCAATCCTGATCCTAGGCATATACTTTAAAGAAATAAAGTGTGGTCAGAATAAAATCTGATCATGAATGCTTATTGTAGCTCTGTTCATAAGTGCCCAAACCCGTAACCAGCCCTCATGCCCTTTAACAGATCAGTAACTAGATAAACCATTGTACAAGCAAACAGTGAAGTACTACTCAACAACAAAAGAAAACATTGCAAGGAGTTAAATGGATCTTGCAGTAGCCAGTCTCGAAATGCTGTACACTGTATAATTCCATTTATATGATGCTTTAAAAAAAACACAAAAACCACAGGGACATAGTGATGCAGAATAGACTGATGGTTACCACAGATTAAGTGTAGGAGACAGTTTGACTCCATCCGAAAAATACAGAGAATTGTTTGAGTATGATAAAACAATCCTCTACCCTTATTTTGGTGCAACTCAAATGTATTCATGTTTAAAAATTCATAGAACTGTACAACAAAAGTTAATTTTTCGGTAAGTTAACTCAAAAATAGTAATGAAAAATATACAACTATGTATTTATTTTGTCATTTCAAAAATGAATTTTAATGCAGTGTTACTGAATTATGTCTAAGGTTGTCAACACACATCTTGAGGTTTTTATTCTGATCTTTCTCTATAAATATAAACCAATTTTCAATCAAATTGTTATCTTTAGTTTAGAAAAATTAATATCAAAGATTGAGATGAGGTGATATGGAAGATGTTCAGGAAGTGATTCCTAAAAAAAAAAAAAAATGGAAAGAAAGAAAGATTTTTAAAAAAGCATGAAGTACCTGGGCATGGTGGCATATATCTGTAATTCTGGCAACTCAGTAAGCTAAGGAAAGGTTCAAGGCCAGCCTTGGCAACTTAGCAACACCCTGTTTCAAAATTTAAAAAATAAAATATAATTTTATTTTTTAAAATGGGCTGGGGATGTAGCTCAGTGTTAGACCACTACTGGGATTGAGTTCAGTCCCATTACAAGAAAGAAAGAAAGAAAGAAAGAAAGAAAGAAAGAAAGAAAGAAAGAAAGAAAGAAAGAAAGAAAGCAGGCAGGCAGACATGTAACCAGCTCCAGATCACAGCCTGGCAGGGGGCAGTCTCTTGCTACAGAGTTTGAGGTTTTCCTCTTTATTTCTTTATGTAACCTTCCATCCCAGCATGTTAGATATTTATGATTTATTTATAGAGATGTAGAAACTGAGGCTCAGAAAGATGAACTAAATTAAATAATGTTCAAAGCACAGAATAGAAATTCACATTCAGGGGAGCAGGAACGGTTGCTCAGCAGTTATGACACTTGCCTGGTGTGCACTAGGATGAGGCTTCGAACTCCAACACCACATACACAACACAGTGTTGGGAGTATGAAAGACCACATGAAAAAGTAAATAAAATTGATTTTCTTTCTTTCTCTCTCTCTCTCACTTTCCCTCTCTCCTTTGAAAAAGAAAAAAATTCAAATGCAGGCCTTTCTAACTTCAAACTTTTTACCCTTTTTATTGAAGAGTACAGCTTCATTCCTATTTCAGTCCAATAATAGAAACATACATTGTTGTGAAATTCTACACAACCCTCTGCAAATTAAATTAGGACCTTTTCTGGGAGTTGACAATGGTGGTGTTTGAATCTTGGGAGGAATCACTACACACCTCTCAGGATCAGTAGAAAGGAGGGTTCTAAAGGCAGAGGTGGGATTTGTTTCATCAGCATTATCCTAGGGCAACAAACAACTCTCGGCATCCCTGGGATCAGATGCCTTTACCAATTGCACTTAAGTGTAAGTTTGGGAATCTCAGAGGAGGAAATCTGTTCCTGCCCTCTTGGAAACTGAGCCAAGAATCAATCTAAGTGCTGCCCTGGAAAGATACAAAAAGGCTTTTCTGAAATAAATCTTTCAATGTTTCTCTCTGTGAGAAAGACTACCAGGGACCCTTCAGAATGGAATAACTCTGTCATACAAAATGGTACCCATATTACCTGAAGAAAACCAGCACCACAGAAGGACATCAGATGGCCCTGGTCTTATCAGACTTTGAAACACTCCATGTTATTTGTGTTGTTCGTCTTCCTCATTACCAAGTGAAATACATTCAATATGTAACGTTCTGAAAATACCTAAAATGAAAACCTATTCTCTTTCCACCAATGAAAGATATTTCTTTCGGAACTCTCTATAAAATTTTACCATTATAAGATCTAATAATTCATATCTTAATTATTTGGCACATATTTAGGCATATGTTCATATCTTTAAGTAGTTTCTATGAACAGAATTTTCTTCAATAACTTTATAATAGCTTATCATGTAAACATATGCTAATTTATTTTCATTTCCTTATTGATTACTAAATGTTTAATACCAATATTTTGTAATTAAAAATAATAGTGTAGGTAATAAAATGTTGTTCAAAATAGTGTGTGGCTCTTCCATAATATTCTAGAGATAACTTCCTTAAAATAGGGTAACTTCATATGTTGATACCTATACCCAAATTGTCTTTCAAGAATTTTGTGCCAATTCATAGGCCAATAAGCTTAGAACATGAGAATAAACATTTTTCTTAAATTCCAGCCAAGGACAGGCATTTTATAGGGATAGGATGTTTTTCCTATTCATCTGTGTTTCTATTTTGGTGTTATAATTTCATAACAATTGCCATTTCCTCCCTGAATTAATGATATTTATCATATGTAATGAAAACATTTATAAGGTTATTATCTGTCATTTAATGCAATTTATGTTGGACTTCAGTTTTGTTTTCTTGTTGTTTAGTTTAATTCTTCTATTCAGCCTATTTTCCATGGAGTAATTTTCAAAAAAGCTTTAAGGTAGACAGTGAAATCTCTCCCTTCATCCTTTAATCATCTAATTCTCACTTGAACTGCTTCAGTTTGTGTGTACAACTTGAAAACAAATTTACCTCCATTTACAATATTTTTGCAATTGCAGGCACTGCTTCACTTAATACACTTGAACCTAAGTCAATTATACATGTACAAAAAAGCTCTTTTCCCAATATATAGAATCATCTGTTTTCATACATCCTTATCAAAATGGTATGTTACCGAACTTCTTAGAGCATCTTTTCTGATATAATGAGTTAAAAGTGATATTTTCTTAGAGTTTTCATTTGCATTTCTCTTACTGTAACAGATGCTGAGCATCTTATCGTATATTTAAGAGCCATTTCTATCTCATTCTGGTAATATGAAAGATTTATTCAAATGCATTTTCAATTAGGTAGTTCTTTTACTTACTGATTTCTAGGAGCAGTTTGTGTACTAGGAGATTGAGCCCTCTGTGGTAATGTGAGCTGCAAATATATTTCCTAATTTGAGATTTATCATTTGACCTTGTTTGGTATGTTTTCTCTTTTATACTCAATTTAGTGAATCATTTCTGTGTTGACTTTTGATTTATGCATCACAGAGAAGAATTTGTCATTCTGAAGTTATAAAATAATTCTTCTATGTTCACATCTAATATTTTTGAGGTTTCATCTTTGTTTTTGAAGTTTTTACTGAAGTATAAAATATATAAGTAAGTTTATGTAAGATATAAATGTAAATGTAATTGAATTTTCTAAATTGAATATACCTAGATATTCAGCATTCATATTAGGAAACAGAACATTAACAAGACATCAGAAACTCCCAGTTTCATTCCCAATCATCCACTTCTGCAAGGTTAAAGATGATCCTGATCTTTCAGACCCTAAAAGCAGACTCATTGCATAAATTCTTAGATTTTGTTCCCAGAGTGCATAGAAAATTTTCAAAGCTACATAATTGCTGATCAAGCATATTCACTTACAATAATCAGAATAATTACTCATTTTGCCAGTATAACTGATTTTGTACACATGGAGGATGGTGTGCAGTGTATCGTAGAGAATTATAGAAGAATTAAACATTGACAAAAAATGTATGTGACATTGTAAGGAAAGAAACTATATCAAATTAAAGATTAAAATAAAATTCTGAAGAAACTGCTTTCCTCAGCTCTGCAAGATAATTTTCATTATCACTGAATATGCCATTTCGGTACCCTCTTCTTTAATGAATAGCAAGTCTTCCCATCCTCATTACTTCACCCAAAAAAATGAGCCAAAATCCTTAACAATGTATTTTTCTTTAATACCCCTCTAACATACACAGCAAACTTCAGAGCTTAGAGTCTCTAATGGTAATACTTTAAAGATAAGGGTAATTCACAAGTCTAAGTAAAACATGAAGACCAATTTTGACAAAGAGAGAAGTGAGTCATTGACAATCATGTAAAGTAGAGAAACCAAACAATTAGGGGATAAGAGACAAATGAACACAGCAGTCAAGAAGTACAGGAAAAGGTCAGCAAATTGGACTGGAGCAACTCCAAAGGAAGCAGTATATTTTTTTGTCATAAAAATATAATGCAAAATAAATTGGGGCAGACAAAAAGGATAGCACTAAATTATATGTTTTAGCACAGATTATTTCTCTGGGTAGATTGGAAAGGTTAAAGTTTATTGCCTGGAGATTCAGGAAGATGAAGAAGTTTGAAGCTCAAAAGCAGAGAAAGAGGCTTTGAAAGAAATTCAACAATATAGGGGAAATCTACTTTATTGCATTGACAGCTCTATTCCAAAGTTGCCTATAACCTTCCAATTGCTAAATTTCTTTTTTCTTTGCTTTTCAATTTTCATCTTATTTGACCTTTCTATAGCTCTTGATGCTATTGATCTCTATTCTTGAAGTTTCTATACCCTTTGACTTCCTTAAAGCACTCTTGCCATTTTTCTTGTTATTTCTGCTCCAAGGGTAGGGCCTGAGCAAGAACTAGTGTCTATTGTTTACTCAGGAGGTGATCTGAAGAGGACAAGTGAGGACAGGAGAGATTGAAGGAGGTAGGAAAAGGCAATAAAAGGTCATATTATCTAGTTCACTGCTGTGGGTAGCTGGGCTCAAATCCATTGTAAGCATGTGGTTTCAAATCCATTGTAAGCATGTGGTTTCCAAGGCCACACCAGATGCTATCTTAATTTGTGTTTCTCCCAAAAGCAAAGTCAGAGGCAAGGATTTGTGGGCGGGTGTTTTAAAATGAGTTATTATGGGATGCATGAACAAGGAACCCAAGAGACAGAGGGAAAGAGACTTAATATAAAGAGATATTTATCAGACTATTGATAAAGTAATGGGCAAGACTCTTTCCGTAACTCTCTAAGGAACATCGAATTCATCTCTAATAATTTTCACCATGAAGATTAACTAGAAGTACTCAACCATCAGCCTATTCTATTGCCTATTTGTTGAGGGCAGCCCATGGGATCACTAATACCCTGCATTTCAAGACAATGCACACATGCTTAACTCATGAATGCCTGAAAGTTTCTGAAGTAGTAGAGAAACCCAGAACACAAAGGGGAAGGCAAGTGGCATATGCTGAGGGTGACATTCTACAATGCAGTACATCAAAGCCCACAAGGAAGGGTGGGAATGTAGCTCTCTGGTAGAGCACTTATCTAACATGATCAAAGCCCAATGTTCAATCCCCAGCACAAAACATGCCCCAGGACTATCCATTATAAGACAGTTGAAATCAGAGATGAGTCTGAGAGGAGATGAGTCAAGAAGGATCCCAGAGATGTCTGGTTCTGAGTCCTACATAAGCTGTCCTTCCTTCTCTCACCTATCTCTCAAGGCTACAGTGGTTAAGGATTCTATCCATGATCCTGATCCATCTCCACTTCTAAAGGAATCATTATTTAATTAGCATTTCTGTGGTTTTGTAATTGGGGCACCTGTTTAATAATGCTATAATGTAATCTTTTTTAATAATTTTGCAAGAATAATGCTCCAACATGTGTTGATCTTCTGAAAGCTGATGTGATTTGACTAATTTTTCTTAGGAGTCAAAAGAAAATATTTCTTTCAAAAGAATTGTGAAGGATTGATGATCATACAGGTATACCTACACACCCACAATCTTGTTTACTGTGAAGGTGAATGCTAACCCTTCAACAGTTAGAAAAGGAGAATCTAGAAAAATGTATGTATTTCATTTCTTGGGCATTGGTCACTGGGTTAAGTAATGGCTCAGGTCCTCCTGATTACTGCTTACTAGTCTTCCAGGATCTGAACCTCCTTTTCCTATCTCATGAATTTATTGCCTTCCAGAAATGTCATTTTTTTTCCTGAATACAACTGTACCCTATTCTACCTGCTATCTTATAATAGGAAGGGTAGCATACAGCATGTGAATTCTGGACTAACTGGAGCTCTTACACACATCTTTGATTCCTTAAGTACATTTCCCAATGATCTGTTGAGTTAAAATTAGCACAAAAGTTCTTGAATACTGCTTGTCAGTACAACACATCCAGGAATTTCCAGATAAAAACAAAGGCAGGGGAGATGGGACTCAACTAATATTGTAGAAAGGGTTTAAGATGCAGTAGTCAAGATGCAAAGGATGAAAATAAGCACCTTTTTTCTGAAACAAAGAAAGACAAAGGAGACCACAACCCTCAGTCCACCACCAGGAGTAAGGAGATGTTCAAAACTGTGTGAGAAGAAAAAGGGTAAGCATCAGATCCAGATAAGATAAACATAAATAGTTCCAAAAGGGTGGTTGGTGATCAGGGCAAGTTGCTCAAAAAGCAGAGCCTGTGATAAAATAATTTCAGAGCACAGAATTAACTAAAGGAGTATCCTTCAGGATAACCCTGTAAGAGAGTCAGGGAAGAAGAAATGTATGGGGAAAATGTAAAAATTCTTGTTATTGGGGTTCTTCCAGAGAATCAGAAACACTAAAAGAGAGAGAAAGAGATCTGAAAGTTTAGAATTAGATGTAGATATATAAAGATATAGGGTAATATAAAGACATATATTTGATTTACATCTACAGATTTATTGTAGGGTATTGGCTCCTGTGATTATGGAAGCTAATGTCCCATAATTTACAATCTGTCAGCCAAAGATCCAGAGAAGTTTGGGATGTGAGTTGAAGACTGGAAACTCAATGGTAGAGATTCCAATCTAATGCCTGAGAACCAGGAGTGCTAAGGTAAGAGGAGACAATGCCCCATTCAGCAGTCTAAACCTTCCTCCACCTTCTTGTTTTATTCAGACCCTCAACAGACCCATACAGGGGAGGGACATCTGTTTTGCTCTATCTTCAAGATGAAATGCTATTTTTCTGGAATACCCAAAAATAATGTTTAACAAAATATCTGGGCATCCCATGACCCACTCACTTTGATACATAAAATGAACCATCAAACTTGTACTCTCAGATAAAAGTCACATCCACAAAGACCTCAGGAGCATAAATCTCAAGCCCTGGGATAAACAGACTTATATTGTACTTCCCCATAATTACTCAATCCTTGCTCACTAGCTGCTCTGGCTTTAAAGGGCAGCACACAATTTTCAGTAGTAACCCAACCTTCCATCCACCATTAGTAACTGTCCATAGGAAAAGGAGGGCTGTCAAGTCAACAGCAGCCAACACTCACACAGCTGAACGACTTCGTACTTATCCATATTACAATCCACATGAGAAGTGGAAATTTCTCCACTGAAAGCCTTGGGAGGCCTTGAACATGTGTTCCTTGTTGCAAACTTTAGGTAAAAGAAATGGCATATGCTAGTATTTTGAAATTGGCATGTAGTCTCAGATTTCTTTCTCTGGCCCTCTCTCCTCTTCCAAAAACATTTTTAGGGATTCTTCAAGTTGCCCCAATGTTGCCTATAGCAGAACCCTCTACTCAGGTCCCTGTGAGCTAAGACTGCAAACCAGATAAATCATTATTCCTGTAAAATGCAAATTGTCCGTGAAACAGAGTAGGAAAAGTCTTCCTAGAAAAAAATCTGAAAATAAATCTGAGATCACATAGTATTAGTTATCTAGGCATCAAAAGAACATAGAAGGGTATATAGTAGAACTGAACCCCAATCACAAAAAAAGATGACAACCAGAAGCCAATGAAAGAGAATAGCAATTGTCTAGAATGCTCCTTTAGGAGAGGATACAAACCAGGTTCAATTTCAGTGGCAGCAAAGGCTTGCCATATCTGCACTGAAGCAGAACCAGCATACTGTTAGTGCCATTGGCAGCATCAGCTTTGAGCATATCTGGCTGCTATGCTGCTAGGACTGCTCACAAAAAAAGTAGGGGTGAACATAGTTCATGATTCATAGAAATAAGCTCTGCACCAGCTAGCTTCCAGGAACATTTATCTCTTCTGTTTATAGTCACTGCCTTTTCTGGTGGAAAGAGGTGTCAGGAGGAAAAGTACAATGGCAATAATAGCTTACTTTGACACCTCAAACAATCTGGCTTCTCCATGAACTTTTCCATTCCATGTTATTCCAATTAATCTGAATGATAGTCTTGGACTCTCCAGTTATCATCAGAGGAGCCAAGAATTATTCCATGGCAACAGGACCTGATATTTGGTGAATCACTTTTAATCCATATCAACGTTTCTAATGAGGAAAGGGCTTGAAATCCAACAAAGCAATAATACACATATTAGCTTTTGGACTGAACATCACTGATAGCTTTAGGGGAAAAAATGCACCAATCTCCAGTAATGAAGCTAATGAGTCACATCAGGGATGGAAAGCTAGATATAATAGTCACAACACTCTCTTGCCAGCAGGTCTCAAATGGCCAGCTACTCCCACTAATCCTTGTGCATCCTCTGATTATGACATGCTTATGGGGATCAGGCAGGTCTTGGTTGTTTAAGTATACTTGATCTCTCATTGCAAATTATTATTCACCTGTTATACTTTGCTTAGGGCCTGAAAGAAAAGACTATGGTCATTGATTTTTCATAGATTGGGTCCTTATTAGACAAAGAAGAATCTATCCTTTTCTGTTTATCACATTGGTGGGTCTTGCCTATATATGAAGGGAATTAGAATGGGTGCAGGCCCCATTCTAATTCAATATATAAGTCACTGGGTAATAACTCATAACATTCTATGGGATGGAAGCTTGTTTGAAAAAAGAAAGGATAAAAATCCTTTAATGGATCTATTCTAAGATCCTTTTATGAATTAAAAAATATATATACACTTTAATTATATATTGTTACATTCATTTGTTGTGGTGGTATTGTAGTATTCTAATTTTTAATAAATATACCTAGTTCACAGAGCTGTATAACCATTTCCACAATCAGGACTCAGAGTAATTAATTCCCTGAGAGCAAACATTCCTTCATGATGTCCACTTGACCTCATGCCCTCCTTGCACCCCAATATCACAACCACCATAATAGTTTTTCCCCTGATAGTTTTATCATTTTTAGATATAAGTTAATAAAATCATACAGCATATAACTTTGAGTGTGGCTTTTTTCAGTTAACATAATGCACTTGAAGTTCATTTTTGTTGTGGTTTTTACTGTTTGCTTTGCTGAAAAGTGTCCTATTGTATGGATGGACCATGCACCACCGATTGGCTATTCACCCACTGAAAGAAACATGTGATATTTTCAGTTTGGAAGATTATGAAGCATACCGTATGAAACAATCATTTTATGAAGTGAATTCATGTACAGAGTTTTGCATGAATTCAAGTATTTCTTTCTCTCCAGTAAATAACTAAAAACGGAATTATTTGGTAAATATGTATTTTATTTTATAAAAACTATATTTTTCCATATGTCAATCTCATTTTACATTGCCACCAGAAATGTAGGAAAGTGCCAGAGTTGCTTTACATGTTCAACATCATGATATTTTCAGCTTTTTTGTTTGTTTGTTTCCTTGATTGCTTGTTTTCTTTTTGCCATTTGAATAAGTGTTCTGTGGCTCTCATTCTGGCTTTAAGTTGCAATTCCCAATAACTAAAAAGGAGTTTCTTTTCATGTGCTTATTTGCTGTGTTTCTATTTTTTTTCCCTTTGCTGTAGTGTCTGTAAAATGTTAGCCTGTACTTTTCGTTGGGTTTTATGGATTTTTTTTATTGTGTGAGCTTGAGAATTTGTCACAGAACATGTACTATTTCAGGTAACTGACTTGGGAGCATTCTTTTCCTACCTGTGTCTTGCTTTTTCATTTCATTAACAATGTCTTTCATAGAGCAAAATTTTTATTTTTGTGTAGTCTGATTTATCAAAATGTGGAGATTTAGGTTTAAGATTTAAGAACTTTTGACTAACAATTGTGAAGAGTTTTCAAAAAATTTGTGTCTTTAGGATATGCACTCTGTCCATGATCCATTATGACTAATTATTGTCTAAGATATTAAGAATAGATCAACACTTATTCCTTTTAATAAGGATATCTAATCATTCTAGCACTGTTTGTTGAAAATACCATCCTTTCACCATTGAATTGCCTTTGCAACTTGACCAAAAGTTTATGAACCATATTTGTGTCAGTCAATATCTGAACTTGATAATCTTTTCTGTTAGTTTATGCACCTAACTTTTTGCCAATAACTTATTGAATTGATTATAGAAAGATTAAAATTGAATGTTGATAGAAGATGATGTGAATTTTTATTCTGTTCTCTTATAAAATTATTTTGGCTATTCTAGTTTCTTTTATGTTCTATATGTGCTAAAATCCTTTTGTCAATACTGCTGATAATTTTATCTGGATTGTATTAAATTTAAAATCAATTTGTGGAGTATTGACATCTGAAAATATTGAATTTTATAATCCATGAATGGCAAATGTTTTATGGGTTTATTTTCTTCTTTGACTTATTCCTTCAGCATTAGCAATTCAGCATAGACATTCCATACATATTTTGTTAAGTTTATGACTAGATATCTCAGTTGTAGGGAAAACTCTTATAAATAGTACGATCTTTAAATTTAAGTTTCTACTTGTTCTTTGCTATTATATACAAATGCTACTAATTAATTTTTGTGTTCTGTTCATGTGTCTTGTTACTTTGCTGAACTCATTAATTACTTCTAGGAACTTTTCTGTGGATGCTTTGGACATTTTTACACAGAAAAAAAGCATGTTGTCTGAGAAGAGACCATTTTCTTTATTTACATCCAAATGTACCTCTTCTTTAATTTCTTGTTCTTCACTTATTGCACAATCTAAAACTTTTAGCATAATGGTGCATAGGAAAGGCAAGAGAAGATAATCCATATGATGATAAATGTAATGAAGAATAATCTTAGTGTTTTGTGGATACCCTTTATCAGTGTAAGGAAATCCCTTCTATTTCTAGGTTGTTGAGAGGTTTTATCATTTTGGGAATGTAACCTTTGTTGAAAACCTTTTATGCACCTAATTGACATGATTCTGTGGTTCTTATTTTTAGATTATCTATATAATTGATTGGAGTTACTGATTTGTAAACATTAAACAAATCTGATAAATTGCTTGATTCAATTTGCTAATATGTTGTTAAAGATTTTTGGTTCCATGTCATAACAGATATTGGTAACTGGGTTTTCTGTTCTGCATATATTTTTCCTCTTTGCTATCAAGGTAATTATAACCTCCTAAAATGAATTGGGAAGTGTTCTTTCCTTTTCAATTTCCTACAAGAAATTTTGAAGAATCTCTGTTATATCTTCCTTAAATGTTTGGTAGAATTCTCCAGTGAAATCTCCTGGACCTGTAGTTTTCTTTGTTGAAAGGTTTGCAACTATGAGCTCAATTACATTAAAGTGTGTACAACTATTCAGGTTATCTATTTCTTCTTGTGTGAGTTTCAGTAGTGTCTTTTCAGGAACTGATCCATTTTATCTAGGTGGTTGACTCCAGAGGCATAGAGTTCTCACTAATAAAGAAATACTATCCACAACAATTTTCTTAAATGTGACATTGTTTAATGACCCAAGATATTTTCTATCTAGGGGAATGTTCAATACACACATTAGAAGAATGTATATTTTGAATTTTGAGGTAGAATATTCTATGAATGTTATTTTGGTCAAGTTGGTTGACAGTATTTTTCAGTTATTCTATGCCCTTCATGATTTTCTGTCTAGTTGTTCTATCAGTTATTGAAAGAAGAGTGTTGAAGTCTTAACTATAACTGAGAGTCTATTATCCCTTCAGCTCAATCAATTCCTTTACATTATTGAAGCTCTATTGTGAGACATGCATGCATGTAAGATTGTTATGCATTCTTGGCATATTAATTATTTTATCATTAAATATTATCACTTTTCCCTTCACTAAGAAAGTTCACACTGTATATTTATATTTATGCAAAAATTTAAACAATTCAAACTATTCAGCAATGACAGCACCTCAGTGAACACCTGGGGATGGGAGAACAGTAGGGAGTCATTACTAAGACAGGAAGAAACTTCTGGAGTAAAATATGTATTCACCATCTTGAAGGGGGTGATGGTGTCATGGGTGTAGGTGTATGTTAAACTGATTCAATTTCAACATGCATTAAAGGTGTTTAATGGGTGTTGATCTTGTAGCCAGCCACTTTGCTAAATCTGGTTATAAGTTCAAGCAGTTTACTGGTGGAGTTTTTTGGATATTCCAGATACAGGATCATATCGGTAAAAAGGGAGAGTTTGACTTCCTCTTTTCCTATTAATATACCTTTGATTTCTTTCTCTTGCCTTATTGCCCCTGCTAGGGTCTCAAGAATTATATTGAATAAAAGTGGTGAGAGTGGACAGCCTTGTCTTGTTCCTGGGTTTAGCGGAAATGCTTTCAGCTTTTCTCCATTTAATATTATACTAGCTGAGGGTTTAGTATACATAGCCTTTACACAGATCAGAAAAGTTCCTTTGGTCCCTATCTTCTCTAGAATTTTGAGCATAAAAGGGTGCTGAATTTTTATCAAAGGTTCTTTCCGCATCCATTGAGATGATCATATGGTTTTTGTCCTTGACTCTGTTTAAGTGGTGAATTACATACAGATTTAGCAAAGTGGCTGGCTATAAGATCAACACCCATAAATCAATAGCTTTCCTATACACTAACAATAAAAGGACAGAGGAAGAAATTAGGAAATCAGTCCCATTCACAATATCCTCGAAAAGAATAAAGTACTTGGGAATTAACCAAACAAGGGAAGTCAAAGATCTCTACAGTGAAAATTATCGGACATTGAAGAATGAAATCCAAGATGACCTAAGAAAATGGAAAGATGTTCCACACTCTTGGTTAGGCAGAATCAATATAACAAAAATGGCCATTCTGCCAAAAAGCACTATATAGATTCAATGTAATCCCCATTAAGATACCAATGTCATTCTTTACAGATATAAAAAAGGCAATTCTCAAAGTCATTTGGAACAATAAGAAACCAAGAATAGCCAAAACATTATTAAGCAAGAAAGAAGAAATAGGCAGTTTTGCTATTCCAGACCTAAAACTATACTATAGAGCTGTAGTAATAAAGACAGCCTGGTACTGGTATCAAGATAGGAAGGAAGACCAATGGAATAGAATACAAGACCCTGAAACAAACCCACAATCTTTAAGCACCTGATTTTTGACAAAGGGGGACAAAAATATTACATGGAGAAAAGACAGCCTATTCAACAAATGGTGCTGGACAAACTGGTCAGCCACTTGCTTGAAATTAGACCCTTATCTTTCATCTTGCACAAAAATCAAGTCAAAATGGATCAAGGAGCTTGGAATTAAACCAGCTACCTTGCAACTGATGGTAGACAAATTAGGTCCAACACTTCAGCATTTGGGAGTAGGCAAAGACTTTCTCAACATGTCTCCTAAAGTTAAGGAAGTGAAGTAAAAAATCAGTGATTGGGATGTCATAAAGCTAAAAAGCTTTTGCACTGCCAAGGAAATAATCAAATTAGTCAAGAGGTTTCCTAAGAATTGGAGAGAATCATGGACTGTGATTCCTCTGACAAGGGTCTCATATCCAGAATCTACAAAATCCTCAAAAATCTCAATTTCAAAAACACAAAACAACCCAATCAATAAATGGGCCAAATAACTAAATAGAAACTTCTCAACAGAGGACATTGATCAGGCCAATGAATACATGAGAAAGTGCTCTAAATCACTAATAATCAGAGAAATCCAAATGAAAACTACATTAAGATATCACCTCATGCCAGTCAGATTGGCAAAAATGAAGAAAATAAACAATAATAGATGCTGGAGGGGTTGTGGAGAGATAGGTACACTAGCACACTGGTGGTGGAGCTGCAGACTGGTACAGCCCCTCTGGAAAGCAGGATGGAGAATCCTCAAAAAAAATAGGGATGAACCCACCATATGATCCTGCTATTCCTCTCCTGAGTATTTTTCCAGGGGATTTAGAATAAGCACATTACAGTGACACAGTGAAATTGATGGTCATAGCAGCTCAATTTACAATAGCTAAATTATGGAAACAACCCAGATGTCCCTCACTGGATGAATGGATTCAAAAGCTGTGGTACATATATACCATGGATTTCTACTCAGCAATTAGAGACAATGATATTGTCTTTGAAGGTAAATGGATGGCTATGGAAGAAATTATATTGAGTAAAATCAGCATAACGCTGAGAACCAAGGGTCGAATGTCTTCACTCATCTGTGGATGATGGAGCTAGACCCTGGCCATTGAGAAAGGAGGTCAATTATCATGATTTAAATTCAGAAAAGTTGTAATGACACACAACCTAAGGCATTTGTAGAGATATTTTGGGAAGGAGAGAGGGGGGAGGGATAAAGGTAGATAATTGGGAGTTCTTGGGGGGTAAATCTAATATTCAGAACTTATAGATATATTTTTCATTAGAGGCATGTTTGATTGTTCAACAAATAAATTTCTTAATAAAAAAGGTGTTTTAAAAATGTTATAATTGCTTTAATCAATAGAATATAGTTCATCAAAATCAAATTGAATGTAACGTACAGTAGAGACGTCTAAACTTTACTGAGGAAAACAAAGAAGACAGTAAGGACTCATAATGACAGCCAAGTAAAAATAAGAAAAACTAGGATTCACTGAACAGTTTCTTTCAAATGTGTATAATATCATCCATTGGTATAACTGAAGAAAGCAGCTTCAGTAGCAAAGACGATAACTCTGGGTTAAGAAGCATAGCATCAATGCAAGTTATGCCAACCTTAATTTTTAACTCATGGCTCCCAAAACTTCTGGAATAAATCCAATATATTGTATATTGTTACGGGATTAATAAAAGGAATTATCCACTCACCTAAAGCCTAAGTGAATTTCAGCTAGAAAGAGACTTGTTTGAAAAGCTGAAAGGAATATCCACACTTGGCTTTCATTTGGGCACTGATGAGGTGGGGGTACATAGGACATAGAGGGAGCCCCAAAATGCACAATAAAACTCCTGACTCAGCACACAGAATTACAGTAAGTAACTGTGGCAAATCACAAAGTCCTTTCCACCCTCTAATCTGGATGTCAAGTTTCATGTGGCAAAAATACCTCTAGTAATCTCTGTGTAGACTCACAGCCTGCCTGAGGGAGGTAAGTGGCTATGCTTTGGAGTTTGACTTTTTCCAAGTAATAGAGGACATTGAAAGGCAGTCAGGGACTCAGGGAGCTCTGAGGTGTCAAAACAGACAGATGTAATAGTCGGACAGTAGAGCTGCCTTCCTGCAAACGCAGCTAGCTTTCTGGATCTCTAAGCTGGCAACAAAAAACTACCATCAATCTAAAATTTTCACAAATGAAAAGAAAACTCACTAAATAATGAGCTAAAAATTTGTGGTGCTAGAATTTAGAGCTAGTTCTTGCTAATAATCATCATTTTAATTATTGGTATTTTAGCTGCCTTCTGAGGATCACACCTTGGGTAAGGACACTAGGAGAAAGGAAGTAAATAGAAGGGATGGATGGGGAGAGACTCCTGCACATTCTGAAAGAAACAGTTCCTGATCCTATTTCTCAGCAGTCATTGTCACCCTCTCCTACTCACATGGAAAAAATAAACAGAAAAAGCATCAAATATGTGAAAAGACTTAGCACATCAAGAAAGGGGAAGTGTGAACAATGAGATTTTTCTCTGCCAGAGTCAACCTTTGATTCGGCTGTTGAAAGGGACTCCCTGACTTGGACTGCAGCCAGTAAGACAACCTACTTATTCATATAAGAGAAAATAGTGGAGGCGGAGATTGGGTGGGAAACAGGTGTGAGTTGGAATCCAGTTTCCATCATTAACTGACTAATGACGAACAAAGAATGTATTTTAAATGAATTTCAGTTTTCTTAAATTAGAAAGAAAATGAGAATTGCTAGATGTGGTGGCACACGTCTGTAATCCCAGAGACTTGGGAGTCTGAGGTAGGGAGGTTTCAAAATCATGGCCAGCCTGGACAACCCTATCTCAAGGAAGATGGGGAGGGAAAGGGGTGTTTATAAATACTGTATGGTACACTTTGCATACCAGAGAGGCTGAATAAAACCCATGCAGACACTTAAACCTGGAAACTTCAAAATTTATATTTATGTATATGTATAAATATATTTATTTATGAAATATATATGTAATGGGGGAGATCAGTGGAGAAAAGAGATGGGGTGGGGAGTGCTGGGGAAGGAATTGGGCTAAATTGCATTGTTATGACGTATGCACATATGAATGTATAACAACAAATCCCTTCGTTATGTAAAATTATAATGCTCCAATAAGAAAATTAAAAAAAAAAAAAGCTGGGGCTGTAGGCCAGGGATAGAACACTCCTGAGTTTAATCCTCATTATGGCAAAGAAATGTTTATAAATGAGAATGACACTGGGTATAATTTTTGGTAGTATTTTTGGATTTAGCTAACATAAACAAAAATGGGACACTTGTTAGAAGGATTTTTGCAATTTTCAGAACTACCAAAGGAGTAAACACAGGAATCAAAAAATGTGTGGGCAGGTAGGAATGCTGTACTCTCACTCTGGACTTAAAGCAAATAAAAGGCAACAATTTTCAGCAATTTTAGGCTGAGTTCAGGATTTATTGACCCAAGATTAACTTTAAATGTTTTGATTTGTTTCACATCCCCACCACGGCTAGGACTTCTTCATTTATCATCTAATTGGATACAATCAGATGTGGAAAAGTGATTTGCTAAAAGGAAATCAGGGTTTTATTGCCATAAAACATTGGAATGGATATTTACTAGGCCAAAATAAGTGTCTAGCACACATCCTCATAAGGTTGTTATAGAAATTAAATAAGATTTTCAATAGAGCACTTAATAAGTAAAAGGTAGATTCCAACAAGGCAGGTATGAGGATCTTACCATCTGTCAGTTAGAGGACTTGGCCATCCTAACTTTTCAGACCTGAAGCATGACCAATCCTGTTTTGTTTTCGATTAATGCACTTCTGAGGAGCCAGAGTCAGTTCACCATTTGCTTTAAACCTATCTGAAAGGAATCATCACCATCATCCTCAGAGCTCTTCTCCCATTTCCCCTAACCTTTATTTACCAAGAAAAACTTTCCTTCTGGCTCTTCCCTTTCCATTGTCTTGTTTTAATGTTCTTTGGGGGAAAAAAAAGATTGGCAAATGACAATTCTAATTGTGGCTGTATCCTTGGAAACCACAGAAAATTGGCTATTTGAGTCTTATTTGTTACAGTGATTTTCATGACAACAGCCAAGGGTATATTTTAACTACTGTTTTTACTCTTATTCAATTAGAAAATAAAAAATGTTTAAAACCAAACAGCCCTTAGACTCACTAAGACTGTTTCTGTTTCTTTATTTGCCTCAGTGGTGAGTTTAATGAGAGCAGGAGACACAGCCAGTGCAGATGCTTCCCTTCCTGGGTTTAGCTGCAAGCAGGATGTCAACACTTTGGGGAGAGTAAGGTAATTTATGGCCAATAGGTGTTCAAATCTCAAGCATACCCCATTCATAGCCATTGATCTCAGACCTGCCCTGGCCAGTGACTTTCTCTGGGGAGTGTGGAAAACTGGAAGCAAAACCATTTCCTCTAGAGGTGTAAGTTTGAAGTCAATGGTATCAAGCTCTTCCAGGAAGGAAATATGTAACTGTCACTAAACACAGCATTGCAACATAGCTTGGATTTCTGGAATGAAGACCCCACAACCTCTCCTTTCACACTTATGCTTAGCACAAAGGAAAGGGACAGATGGCCACAAATTCTCACTAATTTTTGTTCATACTTCTATCTGACCAGAGGGGGAACCAAGTTTGAATCTACAACTATGGAAAAAGGGGAAGGGAAATAGCCACTTCCTTTCTGTGACCATATATCCCTGTTGCTTCAAAGCCAGTATCTCAAAACAAATTTAAGTCAGGATCCTCCCACTCAGAAAACGCAGATAACATCCTGTTCATCACCCCCCAAAGTGTGGACATGTGGTCTAAATCTGACCTGTCTAATGCTCTCACCTGTGAATCTGAATCTCTAGGCTAGGATATAAAGACACAGGGTCCTTTAGAGATTAGTCATCTACACTGCCATATGTGGTTAAAAATCAGATGTCTTGGCAGCAATTATCCATTATCAGCAGAACTCAGCAGGAAATGTATTCTGGAAACATAGTCCCTGTAGTGCTTCCAATGGTGATCACATCTGTCCAGGGGTAAATACCTCAGCATGGCTTGGTAAACAGAGTGCTCCTGTTCAAGGTTTATGGTAGAGCTTGTCTCCATTACATCCTTCCGGCATCTGCTTTGTCAGCTTTCTCACTGATTCTTAAAAGAGAAGCTATACGGAATATGGAAGCTAATGCAGGGAACATCTAATTTTTTTTCATAAGCCTTGTTGTATTATTTGGATATTAAAATTTTTATACTAATGACTTTAATAAAACTAACTTTCAATTATTAAAACAATTTTGTCATATAGGAATTTTGGAGTGTATATTTTATCCACTTACCCCTAACTACATACTATAAAATTCTACCAAAGAGATCAGAAGAAGTGTCCCTTCATCAGGTACTGTCATCAAGTATAAGAAATGGAGAGAACCAGCATTGCTATTGGACATTCTTGAGTTGTTGGTAAGAGATGCTGAATTTGAAGTTGACAGCTTGATTTTCAATGGATCTGTTGGATATCAGGATGGCTTGACCATTTAACAACACTTAACTGTCCAAGAACAATTATACATGGTTAAGATAAACAGCAGTAAAGAGCAGATCACAGTGGACAAACCCTTATGAGTACCTGGCTGTTGCTGGTTGATAATGGGATTCTAAATGTCAGGAAAGGATGGACATCCCAATACAATTCTGCTTGAACTTTATAAACTGAAACATTCTATGCCTAGCAGAGATATTATCTGAGCCATCATGATACGACCCCTTTATGTTTTAGTTACCTCCTAGATTCAGGAACTTTTGAACTAAGAAAAAAACAGACAAGCTTGAGGAATGACTAGCAATAATATCACAGATATTTACCATGAATATTTCTCCTTGTCTTCCCCAAATCGACTTGTGATCACTTATCAGGCAAAGTGGACACTGGATAGATTTATAGACACTGGAAGGTTATTAAAAGTTTACATGGAGAAGTGACAGCCTCTTCAACAAATGGTGCTGGACAAACTGGTCATCCACCTGCAGAAAGTTGAAATTAGACCCATATCTTTCTCCTTGCACAAGAATCAAATCAAAATGGATCAAGGAGCTTGGTATCAAACCAGCTACGTTGCAATTGTTAGAAGAAAAAATTGGTCCAACACTTCAACATTTAGGAGTAGGCAAAGACTTTCTCAACAGGTCTCCAAAAGTGAAGGAAGTAAAGTCAAAAATCAGTGAATGGGATGCCATAAAGCTAAAAAGCTTTTGTACTGCCAAGGAAACAATCAAAAGAGTCAAGAGGTTTCCTACGGAAATGGAGAGAATCATGGACTATGATTCCTCAGACAAGGGTCTCATATCCAGAATCTACA
>PVKS010012521.1:0-53419 GCA_004027875.1 Aplodontia rufa
GCTTTGGAGTCCTGGGAGCACTCCCACCCCTAGGCAGGGTTGATGCACCTCACCCTAAGGAAACCACGGAATTATTCACAAGCATGAATTAACAATAGAGCTCTACAATCACAAGAGATAACATTAGCAATCTTTATCTCATAGATTAGTACCAGCAATGAATTCGGAAACAACACAAGTGTTCCACAAATACGTGTGGGTTAAACATGGCTTTTCTACAGGAAGCACACAGAATCCTAATGTAAAATCCTGTCCTGAAAATACGCTTGAGACTTCAGAAAAAAAAAATCTATTTAAAATCTTTTCTGCTTCAAAGGATATCATCCAAAACAGTGAGAAGACAGCCCACGGACTTAGGGGAAATATTTGCAATTCATATATCTGCTAAGGGACTCATATCCAGAATATATAAAGAACTTTTACAACTCAATAATAAAAAGATAAATAACCTAATAACCCAATTTAAAAATGGGTAAATGAATTAAAAAGACTCTTCTCCAAAGATATGCAAATGGCTTGTGGCTCATCAGCATATGAAAAGATCTTAACAGCATTAGCCAGCTGGGAAATGGGAATCAAAATCAAAGTGAGAGACCGCTTCACACCCTCTAGTAACAAGCAAAGGACAGAATGCTACTGGAACTCTCCCACACTGCTGACAGGAATGTGAACTAGTGCAGCCACTCTGCGAGAACAGAATGGTGGTTCTCCTAAAGAAACAGGTAATTACCATATGACCCAGAGATTCCACCACTCAGTGAAATGAAATAAAAACTGTACATGAATGTTCATATCAGCATCTTTCACAACAGTCAAAAAGTAGAAGCAATCCAAATGCCCATCAACTGATGAGTGGATATAGAAAATATGATATAATTATAAAATGGAATATTACTCAGCCATAAAAAGGAATGGAGTAGGGATATTCATCTTTGAATTTCCAAGGTTTAAATGGCTGCTTGAGTATTATTTGGCCTCTCAGGGGAGTCAAGTGTACCATACAGTATTAATAACCTCCCTTTCCCTTCCCTCTCTCATCTCCACCCCCATAGCTATAGTTCTCCCAGATTATGTGATACTTCAAATTTGGTATGTCTAGTAAGAACTCGTTTGACTCTCACCCTATCCTTGGTTTTACTCTAGCTCATGCAGCTAGCTTGTACAAGCTCCCCAGAATCCAAAGCGCAGCCTGGACTGAAAACCACTTTTGTAACTTCATCCATTCAAAGTTCTGAGTGCACAAAATTACTCTTTTAAATCCCACAGCCGATGGTGGAGACCCACGGGGCATCTTCTCTGTTTTTCCTCATTGTTGGAAGTGGGTAGCTGCTTCCTTGCAGAAGACCAGGTGCTGTTGCATTTAGCCCTGCATTAGGAGTCAAGACCTATGAAATCCACAGCTTGGACCCAAGCGTCACAGTCCCAGGTAGAGATGGTCCCCTGGGAGCCTCACTCTCACATACGGAAGCACCTGCCCTTTCACATCTCTCTTCCTCTTCCACCGTCCCTGCTTAATTCCTCTTCTTTCCTCAGATCTCAACCTGATGATCACTTCCTCCAGGAAGCCTTCTCGGAGTACTCCTGGGGTAGGTGGGTTTCCTTTGTTACATGCGTTCAAAGAATGCGGCTCATTGCAGAGCCTGGCTGGCAGTCAGTTGCTAAGGCTTGGCTTGGAGTCAGGGACACCTTTGGGGCTGGAAACCCGAGGTGGTGGTGGTGGTGGCAAATCACGGGGTCTGCGTGGCCCCTCACTGTATTCCGGGGCATGAAACAGGGACTCAGTGAACATTGCAATGAATGAGTGGACGCGTGAATGAGTGAGTGAGTGAATGGTCCCTCCGGGTGGCAGAGAGTGCCAGGTTCTGGGAAGGGTCCTCCTTTTCCCGGGCTGTAGAGAGATGCGGTCTGTCCAGGTCTCAGGAGTTATTGGTCAGCCCAGCGGTGTGCAGTGAGGCACAGCTGTGTTCCGTGGCTCTATAATTGTCCAATAGTCAGACTTTTGGGCTCGTATATCTTGTGGTTTAAATACGATTCAGTTATACCTCTGTTGCTAAAGTAACTGCATACGTAAGCCCTCAAAAAATTTGCTTTAACGGTACTGGGCTGCTGTGGATTTGTGCTGTTTAGGTAACTTACAATCACTTTCAGGACAATATAATTACATGGCTGGGTTATTTTTAATTTCATGGGACAGCTTTTCACAAGCTCCAGTCGTTCCAGACACCTTTTTGGTTTTTGCCCTGCTTATATATCTCTTCTACAGTGTCATGAATTTAATATTTCCCCTTTAAATCTACTTATTAAAAATGTCACTAAAGGCATTCATTGAAAATATCAGTAAATGCAGCTCAGAAGGAAAATTATAGGACTACGGAAAATAGAAAATCGGTTATCACATTCGTCAAGTAGAAGGTAACTGTGAAATATCAGGCTTCCAGATAAACAATGAAAACAGAACACAGCTGTTACCCTAGGCGGTGCAGGCTGCCCAGGGCTGGAGGCTCAGTCTCCCTTACAATGGGAGACCAGAGAGTGGTGGAGAATGTGTTAAAACCCGTTAGCACCAGGGCTGGAGCGGTGGCTCGGTGGCTCGGTGGCTCGGTGGTTAAGGCGCTTGCCCAGCATGCGCGAGTACACGGATTCAAACCCCAGCACCACGTACACAACTAAGTGTCCGAGCAACGGAAGCCACGTGAAAAACTCAACAAAAATTGATTCTTTCTGGCTGCCTCTCTCTCTTACTGTCCTCTCTTTAAAAGAAAAAGAAATCATCAGCACCAAATTGAGATCTTGGATAGATACATTCAGAAGCACTGGAAGATATATAGATAAATTCAGAAGTATTGGAAGAGAATTGATTGAAAAGAGAATGACTTTCTCGTGCTGCAATTCATGTCACCATAAACCCACTTACGCATCATTGTGATGCACGGATACAATCCTCAAACGTCTGCCCAGGGCCCAGTCCTCGCCGCAGGAAGTCATCCCACCGTGCACACTCACTCCCAGGAACGCGCAGCCGCCCTTACTCAAGTCAATAGCAATTCTGTGTTTTGGCATTCAGTTTACTGCATTTTTTTTTCTCTCCAGTTCTTTCTCATAACCAGAGCAAGAGTGGAGATTGGGTAGGTCTCGGGATCTTTTGTTCCGCCTAAACTATGAAGTTGAAAGCGCTGACCACTCCAGGTGCCTTTGAGGTGGAACTGCCCAGAGTTGGACGTCACCCTTGATCACTGGTTTGCACTCTGATCTCGTGCAAAGGACTCCACTTCTCTAAATCTACATCTTCTTAGCTGCAAAGTGTGAACAATAGTGGCCGGTGAGACTTAGATAAAAGGGTTGCATGGCGGGGGAGGAGGGTCCCTCTCTCACCTGACTGGTGATCCGCAATTGATAGTTACTGTCTATCCTATAAGCTCAAGAGAGCAGGACATTGCCTCCTATTGCCATAACACTAGCACCTGGCATCTTGTTGATGTTCAATAAAGAATCCCACACTTGAGATAGGGTGTGGTTGCATGTGCCCGTATCCCCAGCTGTTCAGGAGGTTGAGATAGGAGGATTACAATTTGAGGCCAGCCTCAGTAATTAAGCAAGATCCTGTCTCAAACTAAAAATAAATAAATAAATAAAAAATAGGACTGGGGATGTAGCTCAGGATTAAAATGTCCCTGGGTTCAATTCTCAAATTAAAAAAAAAAAAACTCACTCTTGAGCAAGTTCAAGCGAGCAAAAGGTGAGGAACACTGTTCATGCTGCCTTCCTGAGAAATCTACTATGTGGTTGGAAAATATCATTTATCAATTTAGAGATTATGTTTGGGGGCAGAATGGTCCTTGAGATTCATGGGGGGCAGAGAGCTGTGATACCACAGAACCACAAATCATCAGAGCCAGGACACAGTGCCCTCTCTTCACAGAGGAGGAAGCCAACGTCTGCAGGGAGTAGGTGACTTGAAGCCAGGAAGAGGCTTGAACCCCTGTCTTCAGAGAGCTGGTCCGGTGCCCCACCCCCGGCTCCTCTGCCTCCTCCAGCTGGGGTCATATAATGAAGACCGCCCGGTTCTTCTTCTTGGAAATTTGCAAAGCCTCTGACTTCGTCTCCTCTCTTGGATCGATCCACATTCTCCACCAGCACCTGCAGAAAGCAGGGGTGCTGGGAGCCGCCTTGTGAGCACCCAGGTCCCCACAGGGCCCAGCTGTTGTCCCAGAGGCTGAGGTCAGGGTGCACAGCAGAGGGAGGGCCCACCGACCCTCTCCAGAAAGACCTTGCTGGGGTGTCCCCTCCAAGTCCCAGCTGTTGGACTGACCCATGCTGATTCTTCAACATCATGCAACATTAATGAGAAAAACGAATGAAGAAGAAGAGCAGCAATGGGATCCCATTGCCCAACCCCATCTCCTCCCAGCCTTTCCTCTGCATGTATAAAATCGAATCCATTTCCCTCTCCCACCCCCAGGAAATTCGCATCTCCCATGCCACCGTACTGTGATAATTTGCTCATGTTGCTAAAGATTTCTTCTTTGCTCCTGAAGCATTAGTTTTCTTTGTGGACTTGAAGAAAATAAATTATTTTTATATTAAAATTAGCACGGCCACATCTTGAAGTAGTTGGCTCAACGGGCCTGAGTTTTGTAAATGTGTCAAAGGCTTCAGAGCAAAGTATGCAAGGCTGTGGACTTCTCTCCAAGCCTCAGAGCTGTGCTGTCCCAGTTTTCTGCTATTTAGGGGATGGATGGGAGAAGAATCAAGCTATTTCCAGATGCTTTATTATATAAAGCAATCAACAAGAAACACATACGTAACAGGTTTCACGTTACATTACATATGTTTAATATGATCAATCTTGATATTTATGAAAATATACTTACTGGATAATAGCTTTATTGGGGTATAATTTATATACCCTCCAATGCATCCATTTATGTTCACAAAATTGTGTGTGATCATTGACACAATTTTAGAATATTTTCCTTTTTTTTTTTTTTTGGTACTGGATTGAACCCAGGGATGCTTAACCACTAAGCCACATCCTCAGCCTTTTTTAAAATTTTATTTTGTGACAGGTTCTTGCTAAGTTGTTTAGGGTCTCGCTAAGCTGCTGAGGCTGGCCTTTAACTTGTGATCCTCCTGCCTCAGCCTCCCAAGTTCCTGGGATCACAGGTGTGCGCCACTGCACCCAACTAGAATATTTTCATTGCCTCAGAAAGAACCCCCTCCCGCATTAGCAGCCACTGGACACGTCTGTCCAATCCCTGTTCCCCAGTCTGAGGCATCCTTTAATCTGCTTTCTATCTTTATATATTTCCCTGTCTATTTTTTTTTTTTTTTTGGTGGTACTGGAGGTGGAAACAGAGGTGCTGTACCACTGAGATACTACCTCAGCCTTTCTTAATTTTTTTTTTAAATTTTGAGACAGGGTCTTGCTAAATTGCCAAGGCTAGCCTAGAACTTGAAATCCTCTTGCCTAAGCCTCTCCCCATACTGCTGGGATTATAATATATATAACATAATGGGGCAATTATACTGGAGAAAACAGAGCAGGGAGGGAGCAAAGTGGGGGAGATACTGGATAAGGATGGGGCTCCAGTTAGGTTACCATTCTGTATACACATATGAATGCACGGCAATGAATCCCTTCAGTAAGAACACGCTGAACTAATAAAAATTTAAAATTTTTGAAAATTTAAATTAAAAAATAAAAACAGAGAATTAAAAAAAAAAAACCTCTAACTTAAGACACCCCCGGGTCACACCCGGTTGCAGCTAGGCCACACCCCTTTCACCAGGACGCTAATTCGGTTAGTCTCCCATGTCATCTGTGCAGCCTGGGCAAATCTGGAAGACATTTGTTTCAGCAAATGAGCCAAGCTCAGAAAGACAAATAGCACATGTTCTTACTCTAGGAGGAACTGAAAGTGGCTCTCATGTAAACTGAGGATAGAGTGGTGGTCAGTAGAGGCCGGGGGCAGCGGGAGGGGAGGCCAAGTGGGTCCCCCGGCCAATGCTGCAGTAGAACCTGAGCGATAAGCTATGATGTCACAGGGAGACTACAGTCGGTGATAAGGCATTGTCTACTTCCAAACAGCAGGAAGAGAGGCTTTGGAACAAAGAGATAAGGAGGGGACACAGTGTATACATGAATCAGAACAGTGTATCAGAACAGCGCTGTGCCCACAAACACGCACGATTATGTGTCGGTGACTTTGTGTTTCAACCTTTCCGATGAGTAACATTTAAAGCTCCCAGGTGAGTCCAAGGTGCAGCCCCAAACCCCTAGGGAGGATTCAAATCTATAAAAACCAGTGCTCACCTCCTGGGCTCTAGACGCAGGGCAGGAGTTGATTGGAATCCGGTCCCGCTGTGGTTTTAAGAAGTGTCACGTTTTCTGTCTATTGACTGTATCCATATGTTCACTGTAGAATGTAACTTTTTTTTTAGAGGGACAGAGAGAGAGAGAGAGAGAGAATCGATTTTATTTAGTTTTTCACGTGGCCTTCATAGCTCAGACACTTTGTTGCGTACGTGGTGCTGGGGTTTGAACCCACGTCCTCGTGCATGCCAGGCAAGCACCGTAACCACTGAGCCACTGCTCCAGCCCCTGTAGAAGGTAACTGAAAGCTGGCATCTGCTCCCAAAGCATGAACTGCAGCCAAGCTAGAGATGAAAGGTGCTCTGCCTGGGGATCTGGTTCAAACACAAGTTCAGGTTCAACAGAAGAAACACGAGAGGCCAATAAATATATGAAAACACGCTCAACACCTCTAGCAGTTAGAGAAACGCAAATCAAAACTACACTAACTCGGGGGTTCTTCTGGGGGAAACAGCAACAGGGGGACCCAAGCTGGGCATCCATGACATGGCATTAGCCCTGGATAACTAAGTATATATACAATGTTTCTTGAATGTTTGATAATGTTTCCCCCTCAATTGTATCTCTATATCCATCTAATAAATTTTTTAAAAACTACATTAAGATCCATCTGCGGGACTGGAGCAGTGGCTCAGTGCTTCCGGCGCTTGCCCAGCTTGCATGAGGATTTGAGTTCAAACCCCAGCACCACGCACACAGTGAAGTCTCAGAGCAAAAAAGCCACATGAAAAACTGAATAAAAATTGTTTCTCTCTTTCTCTCTCTCACTGTCCCTCTTTCTATTAAAAAAAAAAAAAGACGACGAAGAAGAAAATGTTTAAAAAATAAAAGATTTCATCTGCAGTCAGAATGGCAAAGATGGAGGATACAAACAGCAATAAATGCTGGCAGCGTTGTGGAGAAAGGAACACTTGCTCATTGTCAGTGGGACAGCAGACTAGGGCAAGCACTCTGGAAAGCAGGATGGAGAGTCCTTTAAAAAAAAATTAGGGGACTGGAGTGGTGGCTCGGTGGTTACGGCACATGCCCGGCATGCGCAAGCATGCGGGTTCAAACCCCAGCACCATGTACACAACTAAGTGTCAGAGCAATGAAAGCCATGTGAAAAACTCAATAAAAATTGATTCTCTCTGTCTCTCTCTCTCTCACTGTCCTTCTCTCTCTTTAAAAAAAAATTTAAAGTATTAGGAATGGAGCAACCATATAACCCAGAGGGAAAATAGCAAGGGAAGATTGGATTAAAAAAATGTAAAGTATATTTTGCACCTCTAAGATACTAAATAGCTCCCACACAATCAATAAAAACTGGAGAAGTTAAAAAGAATTTCAGGGTAGATTAGCAGAGGAGAGGGATCAGGGTGTGGGAGGAGGTGAGGGATCGGGGAAGTGGTTGGGAGGGAAATTAACCAAATTATATTGTTATATTGTGTCGTGTATGAATATGTAATAACGTACATCTATAATGCACCAATATTTTTTTTTTGGCCTGGAGCGGTGGCTTGGTGATTATGGCGCTTGCCCAGCATGTGCAAGTACATGGGTTCAAACCCCAGCACCACGTACACAACTAAGTGTCAGAGCAAAGAAGGCCATGTGAAAAACTCAATAAAAATTGATTCTCTCTCCCTCTCCCTCTCTCTCTCTCTCTCTGTCCTTCTAAAAAAAAGTTTTTTTTTAAGAACATCCAAATTCTGATTTAGCAGGGGTGAGGGTCTGCATCACTAATGAGCTCCAGAGTGAAGCCCAGGTTACTGTGGGACCTAGAACCACACCTGGGCAGAGAGGTACAAGGAAACCCATCAGATGCGGACTGGTCCTGCCCAGCGTTTCTGCCCGGTGCGATGGTGTTGAGCATCCCCTGGAGGTGAATGTGCCCTCCCAGCCTGGCAGGATCCAAAGCCCCAGGACAGCCCCCGACTCACACACACGTACCTCCAGAGCACGGGGCACATCTAGAAAAGAAAGAGGCGGGCTGGGTCGGTGGCTGTCGCAAATAGCAAACCATCTGCGCCCAGCAGCCCCCGCCTGGCGAGTCCCCCATCTGGAGCCAGAACAAAGGCAGGGAAAGTCAGAGATCCAAACGGCCTGGGAGCACATACGTGGGTGTGCTCGTTCCTATCCACCGCACGGGGGTTTTACAGAGGAGACAGGAGAGCGGGCAGTGGATGAACGGGGAGATCCTGGACTGGGACCGGGCTTAACTTACTCTGTCGATATGCATGTGTGGATGAATATGGAACAATGATTCCTCCAATAAGACGATGTTGAACAAATAAAAAAAAAAAAAGAAAGGGAAATTTTTAAAAATGGGCTGGGAGGCTCTCAGGCAGGGAGTCTTCGTTTGTAATTAATCACCCGTTCTTGGAGAATCGATTGCATGTGATTTAAAATCTGTGCTCTGAGGATGAAGGATGAGGCGGGAGTTGAAATCTAAAGGTCTCTGTGCCTGACTCTCGGGACAATGCACTCTTGACGGAGTAGCTTAGTGGCTGATCAGGGGAAGGGGACGGAGGGGTAGCCCTGAGCATTCAGCAGGGTCAGAAAAGAACGAACCCCGGGTCACCAATGCTTGCAGAGACCGTGCAGTTCCCAGGGACTAGCAGACTGGGCAGAGGTCAGTGGAAGCAGCAGTGGGAACTGAGACCAAGTGGACACCACCTGTCCCCCGCCTCCCTAGGTGGCTGCTGCTCATACCTGTCCTTCCTCACCAAGCAGAAAGGCAGACCTGGTTTAGCCAGATCCTCCTTTTTGTTTTTGAAAAATATCACTTTATAAAAATATAAAATATCGGGCTGGAGCAGTAGCTTGGCGGTTATGGCGCTTGTCTGACATGCGCGAGGACACGAGTTCAAACCCCAGCACCACGTACAAAACTAGGTCTCAGAGCAACGAAAGCCATGTGAAAAACTCAATAAAAATTGCTTCTCTCTCTCTCTCACTGTCCCTCTCTCTTAAAAAAATAAGTATGAAATCTCCTTATTCGTAGAAGATGGCTCCGATTGCTTTGAAACACGATGCCATCCATTCACATAGGTCTGAGAGCCACAGATGGAGTTCACACTACCAGCAAATGACCTCTAAAAGGTTCATGCCTGGAACATTCAAAGTCAATTCCAATTATTTCAAATCCAAAGCCATCTGCTGTGGTTCAGATGTGGTTTGTCCCTCAGTGGATGGTTCATTGGTCCTCAGTGTGATAATGCTGGGAGGTAGTGGGACCTCTAAGAGGCCACTGGGGGCACTGATACTGGTCTAGAGAGTGAGCTGATTCCTGAAAGACTAAGTCTTTTTAAAAGAGCAAGCCTGACCCGTGAGCCTCCTGGACTTCCCATTTTACCATGCGATCTCACATACACACTCCGGCCACAATGCCATCTGTCACAATGTGACGTAGCCAAAGGGCCCTGACCAGAGGCCAAATAGATGCAGCCACCTCCTCTTGCACTTTCAGCCTCCAAAACTGTGATCTATATAAACCTCTTTTCTTTATAAAGTACCCAGCCTCAGCTATCTTATTATAGCAATGGGAAATAAACTAAAACACCCTCGGATTCTCTGGGAGGTCTGGGATTGGAAAATGAAAGGGAATATATATTCACAGCAATACACACTTCACATCCAGCTTTCCACTCATTTGTTTGTTAATTGAGCAGCTCCTCTCTGCCAGCCCCAGTCCTCCGTGAGCTATCACGTACACTTGCCACATGGACGTGTCCACTTTGTCCCTCAGAGCAGACAAACAATGAACACGGAAGCCTGTAAGATCACTTCACACTTCGGACAGTGGCAGGTGCTAAAAGGTAAATGCATCATGGATTGTGGTGACAGACGATACTCAGGCAGCAGTCGTAAGAGAAGTCAGGGTTGGCTTACTGAGGAGGTACTGTTTGAGCTGAGACCTGAGTGATAAGATAAGACCAGCTTCTAAAACCTCAGGCTGCACTGTTCCAGAGGGTGCTGCAAAGGAAGAGGTCCTGAAGTCTCAATTACCATCAAGATGAATGTATGAGGCGCCTTCTGCCCATTGGGCAAATGAGGATACTGAGGCCAGAGTGGCCCACAAGACCACACGGTCAATGAGTAGCAGGATGCCAATCGCTTGTCTTGGACTAGTAACATCATGAGAATGGACAAAGGCAGGGAGAGGATCACTTTTCTACTTTGCAAGGCCAAAGATCCTTCCCTAAGCCTGTGGGAGGTACTGATGAGGTTGCAGTTTATCAGTCCGGAATGCTCCTTTTGGGGTTCCACATGTTCCCAAGGCTGGCAGCTGCCTCTGTGTTTGGGACACTCAGCGCACAGGGCTCTCTGGACAGCACCCACATTGCAAGGGTATGGTGCTATGGTCCACGCAAGGATCCCCAGCCCTTCTTTCTGGAGTCTGAGATGAGATTTTGGTGGAAGCATCTTCTGAGATCAGGACATCTGACCAGCACCTGCACCTGACTCTGATGTTCAGAGAAAAGTGACAATGACAGCAATTTGTTGTACCTTCCGATGCTGTCTGCAGCTTTCCAAGTCCTTCCACCCAGCCGCATGCCCCTCAGCCTGGGCTCCCGCATCCCTGGATTTCCCCCCCGTGGAATCTCTCCCTGCAATGTGTGTTTGACTCAGGAATTAGGAACAAACCCATTATTTTAAATTAAAACAAGCGCAATTATCTTTTGTATTGGTCAGCTTTGTACCATCATGCTGTGCAACAAGCCACCTAGGATTCAGGGGCTTGAAACCTCCACCACCAATTCTCACTCGGGGGTCTGCAGTTGGCCGGGGTTGGCCGGTCTGGATGGGCCTGGCCAGGTTGACCACAAGCTGCTAGTTGCATTCCACACAGCTGCAGGTGCCTCTCACCCTGATTTTCGTTTCTCCAATTCCATGAGTTGGGTATACTCTCATCCCCCACGTTATAGACCAGTAAACCGAGGCTCAGTTAAGTGACTTACCCAGTGTCACAAGTCGGGATTTAGACCTGGGCAGAATCTGCTCTCTTAACCATCTGCAGCCCTGCCTCCCTTTACACCCACAGAGCCTCACCCAGAGCTCAGCACACAGTAGGTGATCAGTTACAGTGAAGCAAAGTGTGAATTGGATCTTCAGGAACTGGATGTCCTACGTCAGCCAATGCCGCGTTCGTGTTCAAGAGCTGGTTCAGTTTCTGCCGGGGCAGGGTCCGTGCCCAAGCAACGCCCTCACGGTCATGTTTAGTCTGTGCTAAATCAGCCCGGGCACCTCCTGCAGAGAAGAGCAGCCCGGGGCTCCCTCACCCCTGCCCTGACTCTGCAGCCCCTGACTCTGCAGTCCCTGACTCTGCAGCCCCTGACTCTGCGGCCCCTGACTCTGCAGACTCCTGCTTCTCCGCATCTCTACACCTTCCCACCTGTTCGGGCTCCCGGGCTCCTGCTCCCCAGGGGCTCCCTCTTCATCTCCTGAATCTGTTCCACTGCATCCTGCGAAGCCCATCCTAGCACTGGAGCCTTCTGTTCAACTATGCTGGTGGCAGTGTTTCTCTGGAAGGGCAGGAAGGAGGCTGCCCACGCTAAGTACGTGGGGCTGTTTATCCCTTCTTTAAATTTTCCCTTATAATAAAAATGCATTTTTATGCTTCTACCTGTGAGACTCTTGATTCCTGACCTGTTGCTCATTACCATAGGAGAAATACGCAAGACGGAAAGGGAGAGATTTCCCTTAGCAAAACTGGCCACTGTGCCCAAATGTAGGTTTTAAATTATACGGTTCCAGTTCCAGATCTGCTGATAAACACTTCTTTCAACAAATGCTGATTGCACACATCAATCTCGAAGCACTGAGATGGGTGCCAGGGGCAGCCGCACAAAATAGCAGTCCCTGGAAAACTGACCACCAGGACACCGAGTGTCCTCTCTGAACCTTTGTTTCTTTTTCTGCAAAGTGGGAGTGATCATGGAGATGGAGCTCTCCTCCAAAGTCCTTGTCCTCCACTGTGCAGCTCATTCCTGACTCCAGCGGAAAGGAGTGATGGAGGAGAAGTCTGCCTTCTAGCCGAGTGCCCCCAGATTAGTTTCCTCGTGGCTTAAATGAATGGGCTGGACCACATGATTTCAGAGAACCTCGGAGGCCAGGAAAGGATGTGTCCCCATCTGGGAACAAATGTCCTCCCTATGGGATGCTCACACGGTAACCTTCGTGGAAAGCGGCAGGAAGGGACTCTCTTCCTGCCAGATGAGCCTGAAGGTATGTGAGGACGTGGCCCAAGAGCTGCTCTCCCAGGATCCCCCAAGTCACTAAATTTATCTTCCCCATCACGATCTTAATATCTAAAAGTTGAAGGCGCAGCCATCGGCTGCCTGAGAACGTAGCTGGCCCATCACCAATCAATCAAGCTCCCAGCGATGCTTCTGAATAAATGATAGCCTCTCAGATCCGTGGGCGACGGATGTTCAGTGCTCCTCGGGAGAGATCTAAACCCACACCTCCCGGCGTGGGGAGGCAGAGCTGAGAGATGGGGAGCTGGGTAAGGAGATCAAGAGACCCCCTGAGCCGTGCCCAGGTGTTGGGACAAAAGCAAAGCTGGGCTCTCCCAGTCAGGGCCAGCTCTAACCTGCCTGAAAGCAAAACACCCCCCAGAAAGAGAGATGGAGGAAAAGACGCCCCCAACAAGTCCACAGGGTTCAGGAAAGAAATGTCAACTCAGAAAGCGGCTACAACCCCAGCTCTTCTAGAAATTCCCCCGGTGGCCAGCTTCCAAGAATACGAAGATGTGCGCTACCCGTGGTTTTGAGCTTTGCAGTGATTACCGCTGACCAGCTCCATCTTACGCAGAACAGGAAATAGGCTCAGAAAGGTCAAGCACCTTACCCCAGGCCTCACAGAAAAGGCCAAGGCACGACCTCCGTGCTTTCTGTCTTGCAGTAGAAACCCTGCACCCTGTTTGGCTGCTTTTCCACTTTTAGGAATTGGAGCCCAAAGGAAGTCCCTGGCTACGCACCCCACCCAGACCGCAGTGGATCTGTCTGACTCACTTGGTCTTCCTTCATGTGCTCCCTTCCCTGTGACAACGCCAAGAAAGAGGCAGGGGGAGGCCCCAGCCAGGGAGGCAGCTCCCGCTGGGTGTGGAGGCCAAGGACATTCCACGCCCTGCCTGGAGCCATGTGAGGGTTCCAGCCAACCCTGAATCGGGGCAGGCCAGCTCTGCTGGGGCTCAGCATCTCTGAGCCTCAGGACCCCACACCCCAGGGAGACCCAGCCAGCTGCCTCCGCGCTTTCAAGCTCCACGCCCAGAGCCCGGGACCTCCCGCACACTTCCTCCCACCTGTGAGGACATGATCCTTGATTCTCACAGCCAAGAAGCTGACCAAGGAGATGGTTCTCAAACTCGAAGGCATCAGCAAAGACTTTCTCCAGACAACATTGTACCCCGAATCCCAATAGATTAGACAAATGAACGAGAGGGAGCAGGAAAGAAAACCCCAGTCCCTCCCAGAGCTGACCCAGGGCTCTTCCACAGAACTCAGGAACCTGCGGAACCCACTTTGTGCACCACTGCTCTTGTTCAGAGGGGAAACAGGCCCAGAGTGAGCAAAGAGGTGACGCGAGGTGATCCCTTCCCAGCATGGCCTCTGAAGGCCTGCAGGAGGGCAGATGACCCTTCTCCCGGCCAAGTCAGGGTCTGGCCGTGCGGATTTGCCCAACGCCAGTGAGTTCTGGGTAACTTGTTGGTTAGTTGGCACGTGGGTGGGTTGGAGAATTTACCTGCTGCTGAATGGCCGAGTGCTTGGTCAGCTTGGTCAGTTGGTTGGTGATTAGTTGGGCCTTCGGTAGGTGGGTGGTTACCTGGCTAATTGCGAGGTCAGCCCGTTGACTGACTGGCTATCTGGTGGACTAGGTGGTTGACTGGCTGGTTAGATGGTTAAAGGATTGAGTGATAGGGTGAGTGACGGAGAAAATGGTCCTATGGCTGTGCCTTGGAGAAGGTTTGGACAAAGGATGGAAAAGCCTCTAAGTGGATGGCCCCGGACAGGGAAGGGAAAGTGTCATTCACTCAGGGATTTCAGGAAACGTGAAACGGTGCAGGAATAGGAGCAAAGTTGTCACCAGAGACTATTCACCAACTCCTGGGGTGAGGGAGCAGGCAGATGAGCCGAGGAATTTGTGTGTCCCATGTAAGCTGCCAAGGGTCCTCTCCCCTCCAGACTTCCAGGGCTTCCTGTTTTCCCTTTTTCTTCCCAAACAACCCTGCTCTTCAATCCTTTATCCATCCTGGAGTCAGTGATGGATGACAGTAATGTGGGGGGGTGTGTGGGGGGGTGTGTACGTGCGTGTGTAAGCAGATGGGATCGTTGTTTGGTGAAGAAAGTTCTTGTAGGATCCCGGTTGTCACATCCCATGAGCAGCGCTGACTCTGACCATATATAGGAGCACAGCCTCGTTCAACCCTCTATAACCTGCACTGAGCACGGGTCCACGCTCATGTCAAAGAGGAGGGACGAGATTCAACCAGGCGCCTCCCACGCCGGACAGTGGAAAGCTTGAGTCTGCCTCCCGAGTCTGAGCCCCGCAATCTTTCCCAACGCAGGGTCACCAAGGTGGGGGACCGCCCTGGTTCCTCCCCAGACTGCTGTCCTCCAGTGCCCCAGGTTCTGGATACCAGCCCCAGTGTCAGTGGGGACCCCCAGGCCCAGCCCCGAGCAGGCGGCATCTGCCGCGGAGCAGCCTCGCTGCAAGATGCGACCCAGTGGCCCACGGATGGCAGCCCTGGACTCCGCTCTGACCCCGTCATCAATTATAAAGAAGCCAGCAGCTGCGGCCGCTCCTCGCATGCGCGCAAGATTAATGGCAAATGGACCATTGCTTCTTCACCTCGGAACAGCCCGCAAACGTGGGGAGCGCCTGAGACGGGCCCGTAAATATTCCTCAACTCCACCCCTGCCACCTCCGCGCCCTCCACGCCACCCCTGCCACCTCCGCGCCCTCCACGCCACCGCTGCCATCTCCACGCCCCTTGCCATCAGATCGTGGGGACATCTTGTTTTCCTGCCCACTTTTGCAGGTAATGTCAGGAGACGGGTGTGATTGTGGAACTGAGAGGAACTTACGGCCCCCTGCGCCCTCCTGTCCGCTGCGGCGGGGACCACAGCTCATGAAGCAGCACTGATGGCCATGCACGGACTCACCGTGTCGCCAGCTCGCTGTGACCAGGGACCTGCCACTGTCTCACTTCACCATGGCGACAGCCCATGAGCAGGGGGCGCTTCTTCCCACCATTTTGCAGCTAAGAAGACAAAGACACGAGGTCACGTGGTGGTTTAGTGATGGAGTGGAGACCTGAACCAGGGCTGTGGAGGCAGCATAGTCCACGAAATGCAGGCTCCGTGAATCCTGCTCAGTCTTCCCTAAGGGCCTTCACCTGGTGACCCCTGTCCAGGACTAACGCAGAATTGGCTCCTGGGCGTCTCCGGGGCTGGACTCTGAAACATCACCTGCCTGTGGGCGCAGCATTTCTGTTTGAGCACCACCTCCGCTGCCTGATACTTGAGAGTTCAGGACCTTGGTTTTAGCCTTGACCCCTCCATTACCCAAAGCTGTAGTCTGGAACCTTCTCTGAGCCTCAATTTCTCCTTTACGGAGCTGTTTGCTGTGTGTTTTATTTTCATGCTTTGCCAAGTAATCAATGCTCATGTTAAAATTTCCAAATAGACAAGAGGAAATTTTTCACCTGGACTTCTTGTGTTAAGTCAGTTTTCCAAGACTGTGACAAAATACCTGAGATAACCTATTTTAAAGGGAGGAAAGGTTATTTGGGTTTATGTTTTCAGTGATATTCGCCCACGGTTACTTGGCCATGTTGCTTTGGGCCTGTGGCAGCACATCATGGCAGAAGCACATGGTAGAGGCCTATTTGCCTTACCATAGCCAGAAGCAAGAGAGAGGAGGAGTGGGAGTCCCATATCCCCTCCAAGGGCAGGTCCTGGTTACCTGACTCCCTCCCATGAGCCCTGCCCCTTAGAGCTTCAATCCCAGCAGCTCACTGCTGGCAACCAAGCCTTCAACCATGGGCCTCTGGGGGACATTCCAGATCCGGACTACAGCCCCTGCCTGTCCCAGCTTGCCTGCCCGGCTGTAACCTACACATCCGGCCACAGCAGCCCTGACAGGACGAGCTCTGTCATGATGGAGACCTTCCCCGTCTACGCTCTCCAATCCGCCGACCGTTGAGCACCTGACCCGCAGCTAAGGTGGTGAGGAACGAAATGCGCAATTCTGTTGAATTTTAACAAATTTAATTTTAATAGCTACATGAGGCTGGCAGCCACCACACTGGACAGCTCATGTTAGAGACCCTCGTGATGGCTAGTGTGCACGAACTCCAGCTTCTCATAAGAAGCCCGGGAGCTGGGTACCTGTCCCACAGTTCTCCCTCTGGGGACAGGAAGGGAAGGGGTTTTGTTGTTTGTTTTTAGAGAGGAGAGAAGTGAGAGACAATTTTTTTCATCTAGTCTTTGTTGTGTGTGTGGTGCTGGGGTTCGAACCCGGGTCCTCACACATGTCAGGCGAGCGCTCCATCACTGAGCCACTGCTCCAGCCCCAGGTTTGGTTCTTGAAAGGTCACTGGCCTCTCGTTGGAGGAGCTGTGATCCTTATTCCTTATTCCAGAACCTGGATCTCAGCTACAGTAAAAGGGCATCATTACACGTGTGAGCAGTTTAAATGGGAATGCGTGTGTGAGGCTGGCACTGTACCTGGCACAGGACATGGCCTGCCACCCCACACACTCAGCTCTGTCTCCTTCCCGCTCTTTTTAGGGGACTCGACCCACCTCCAGGCCCTTGATTAGGCTGTGCCCGCTGTCCAGAGCACTACCATCAGCCCCATCCTCCCCACCACCAGGCTTATATGTGGTAGAGTCCCCCAGAAGTCCCCATGTGAAGGCTTGGCCCCCAGGGCAACTGTATTTGGAGGGTGCCATGGACCATAAAGAGGTGCATCCTTATTCTGGGTCCTTAAGTCATTGGGGGTATGACCTGAAGGGGATTGTGAGACCCTAGCTAGTTCCCTCCCTCCCTCCCTCTCTCTCTTTCTCCGTCCTTCCTGGCTTGTGACTTGCTGCGACACACTCCTGCCATTGCCATCCACCACCCTAACAGAACTGAACGGATGCAGCACAGCACCTTTGAACTTCCAGAATGGGAGCTAAAACCTTTTTTCTTTGCTAAGTCATCTGCTTCAGGCATTTCATCATAGCAAGGCAACACTGACTAACACCACACCAAAATCAGAGAAGGTGGCTCAGAGGCATCAGTTGGCCTGGAGGAGGCCTTGGAAAATGCAGAGCATGGGGAAACTGACTCCCAGAGCTCAGCAAGGACTCTGTAGCAGAAGTGGTAGCCCCCAGAAGAGGCCCACAGCCTAGCAGGACAAGAAGAAGACCCATCAGTAGGGTGAGGGCTGCATTTTGGAGGTCAGTGGAGAAAGGTGGGGCAGTCAGGAGAGCTTTGCCCACCAAATACTAGTCAAACCAAATTTAATAAGTGGTAGGGACCTGATGTTGATGTATTCCTGCACTTAGCAAACACCTATTAGCCACCAACTGTGTACCTCTCCATGTGCTAGGCACTCAGGATACGATGGTAAATGAAAATGGATCCAAGACCTGGAGGGTGGGTTTAATACAGCAAGAAAGGGTGCTGTGACAGGTAGGCGATGCCTGACTCCCACCGTGGAAGGAAGATCATGGCCAAAGGATGACTCCAAAGGATGGGAGGGAGGGAATAAAGTCGAGGGTGAAAGGGGTGCAAAGGGAAGGTACACCAGCCAGAGGAAACAGAAACGTGCAACCCCAGAGATAGCAGAGAAAGGAGCCTGTGGAGAGAATCCATGCGGGGTGTGGTCGACGAGGCCGCAGTCAGCCTAGGCCAGACTTTGCAGAACCTGGTGAGGAGTTAGGGCTTTGCCCTGAGGGCCGTGGGAGCTACTGAGAGTTCCAGACATGATCACCCGTGTGTTCCAGAGCGTCCCTGGCTTCAAGGGTGCATGTGAGTTCCGGAGGGGACTATGACTGTGGTCCAGGCCAGAGATCATGCTTGTCTGATGTGATTAGAAGGAGAGGAGGCCAGAAAAGATCCCAGAAGGCCGAGAATTGTCAGAGGATGAGCAAAGGGATGGGAGAAGGCTCTGGAAGCAAGGTCATGATCATCTCTGCAGATTGCTCAGGCCCAAGGAACTGAGAATTTATACTCTCTTTTCCATTCCTGCTCCCCTGGAGGCGCGGTTGGGAGGAGCCGCAGCCGCTCGTAGGCTCCTCTCTCCCAGCCCCACTACCCATCATCTTCGAATTGCCCGTCCTGCATCCAACACAGCCCCAGCCTGGTTCTCACTTCCTGGAAATTTATCAGCAAATATTCACTAAGCGACTGTTGTAAACCAGGCCCCAAGTTAGGAACCAAGGACACCAAGATACACCCTCTACCCACAGGGACACATTTCTGATTCTCTCCTCCTCCAACAACTTTATATTTTCCTTCCTCCCCCAGCCACCACCACCACCACCACCAAGGTTGTAGATCACACAGCGGGAAACGCAGGGCTAGAGCCGGGCGACGTTCTGCAAGGGACACATTGCTAAAAGAGGGAGGAGCAGTGCAGAGGACTGGAGCTGGGCTTTGGGGTTGTGTCTGGGAAACAGGGAGTGTCAAGTGGTGTGGTTGGAAAGGAAACAGAGGCCAGCTCACGTGGGGTCACACGCGCTGGTTAGTTACCTACCACTAACAAGTCACTGCGGGCTTCGCAGCTTAATACAACATGGATTCAGGCTGGAGCGGTGGCTCAGCGCTTGCCCGGCATGCGCAAGTACACGGGTTCAAACCCCAGCACCCACGTATGCAGCTAAGTGTCAGAGCAACGAAAGCCAAGTGAAAAACTCAATAAAAATTGATTCTCTCTCTCTCTTTCACTGTCCTTCTCTCTTTAAAAAAAAAATAAATAAAAACAACAAGAAAAAAAACCATGTGTTCTTTATCTCCCATTCCTGCGGGTGAAGAGTCTGCTTAGTTGGGTCCTCAGGCTTCAGGGTCTCTCCTCGCTGGAAGGCTCAGCTGGGAAAAGATCTACTCGCGAGTTCACCCAGGTTGTTAGCAGAATTCAGATCCTCAAAGACTGTCCGACTGAGGGTCTCAGATCCTGGTTGGCTGAACGGAGAATCCTGGACATGTGGGCCTCCCCCAAGCTGAGCAGGCAACCAAGCATCTACTAGAGGACAGCCCTTATAATCCGGGTGGCATGACCCCAGAGCAAACACCACCCCGTCACCCTCCAGAGAAGCAAGCCAGGGTCCCTGCCACGCTCAGTGGAAGAGGCTCCCACGAGATGTTGTGTTAGTCGGCTCTTGCGTCACTGTGACCAAAATATCTGACCAGAACCACTTAGAGGAGGACAAGTTTATTTTAGAGACCTCAGTCCATGGACGGCCACCCCGTTGCTCTGGCCCAAGGTCAAGCTGCACGTCATGGGGGACGGGCCCGGCGGTAGAAAACTGCTCAGCCCATGGCAGGGTCAGGAAGCAGAGAGAAAGAGAGGACACGGGGCTGCACGGATGATGAACCCTCCCTGGACACAGCTGCAGCGAGCCACCTCCTCCAGCCATGCACGCGTCACCTGCCTGCAGCTATCACCTGTCAGTCAACCAGGATGGACTGATCAGGTTCTCTCGGGATCCGATCATTTCACCTCTGAACATCTCTGTGTTAACACAGAGCTTTCGGGGTGCACCTCTTACCTAACCCACAGCAGGAGGATTTCCCATCACAGGACTGGGCCGAAGACAAACTGGGTTTTCTGGTGCACCCCTCACTGTGTCACGTCTTCTGAGCACATTGGGGCGCAAGTCCAGATCCTTACCCTCATCCTGTTCACGGGAGTCCTCAATGCTTCCTTTGTACATAAACCCACTCAATATTCCATGAACAAAGGAGAAAGAGCATCAGCATTTTTACAGATGGCAAAGCGGAGGTCAGGGTGGAGGCCGCTTGGCCCATTAGCATGTGGGCCCCAGGTGATTTCCTTCTCCTGGGTCTAACTGTTCCCTTTCAGGGCACTGAGGTCCGGCATTCCATCTGCCACAAGGCCTAGCCAGCACCGGCAAGCAGGCGTCCTGCTGAGGAGGAAGGGTGTCCCTGCGTGGCCCTCCTCCCGCCATTTCCCACTTGGCTGGGTTTTAATCTTGCAGAACGTAGGTACCCAAGCATCCCAGCACCCCAGGAGAAGCCAAAGCTCAGTGTGGCCCAGGAAGGAAAGAAGATACATGGGGCCGTGTCCGGTATTCAGGCACACAGTGACAGTTGGCACGATCAGCTGTCACGGATCCAAGTGAGTGCAACAGAGTCTCCTCCACTTAGTGATGAAAAAGGGAGAGGGTGGAAGCCAAGACCTAGGTACCAGGGGAAGGAAGGTGGCTCGTCCAGGCACCTGGGAAAGACCCCTGGCCTGCTGCTTCCCCCAGGTCTGGACCCATGGCCCTCACGTCCATGCCCTGCCCTCCCCTAAGGGGCTGGACCCCAAGGGCTGCTTTCCCAGGTGGGTTTGAGTTCCACCCAAGGGAGGCTCGGGGGAGCGGAAGGTGTGGAGAAGGCAGGAGCCAGGGTCCCGATTCCTCTCTTTCCTGACGCGGGCAGTGGCTTGGTGCACTTTGTGCTGCTAAGCAGAAGGCCTCAGACACAGAGTGGATCACAACGATTCACCCCGCACAGCCCTGAAAGCTGAAAGTCCAAAGTCAAGGTGCCAACACCCGGTGAGGGCCTTCCTGCTGCGTCACAGCATGACCGAAGAAAGGGAGGGAGGGAGGGAACGGAAAGAGAGAACTAGGGCATCTCATGTGCGACTCCAGTTCATTGCTGCAACAGTACATTTTTCCTCTCTGCACTCTGGCTTCCTGTCTGCCATCTGATCTCTCCCTCTCACATGCACTTCCACCATGACGCTGTCTACCATGATGAGATGCAGCCAAGGGTCCCTGGATGAGTGGAAATACACTGTTTGGACTTTCAGACTCCCAAACTGTGAACTAAAAAAAAAAACAAAACAAAAAACTCTTTTCTTTGTGAAGTACTCAGCCTCTGGTGTTTTGTTATAGCCATGAAAAATGGATTGATAGTCTTTTTTTAAAGAGAGAAGAACAGAGAGAGGGAGAGAAAGAAAGAGAGAATCAATTTTATTCAGTTTTTCATGTGGCTTTTGTTGCTCTGAGACTTCATTGTGTTCATGATGCTGGGGTTTGAACTCACATCCTCGCTCATGCCAGGCAAGCACTGTAACCGCCAAGTTACCGCTCCAGCCCGACAAATGCTGTCTTAATGATGGGTTATTACTGTGGACAACGAGGACTCAGTCCCATTGACGGCTAAGAATCATCGTGAACCAGGTTCCACAGCCGACCCCCTGGAGGAAGAGGAAGCTGTATCGTTTACCTGCTAAGTCCCATCCTGCGTTGGGAGTTGTCCCTGAACGTTAACCCTTCTCACATCCATGTTGATCAATAAGCACATGAGAAGATGCTCAACAGCTGTGGTCATACAAATATAAAACCACAGTGAGAAAATGCATAGATCCAGGTGTGAATGGGCAAAATTGAAAAGACCAATAACATAATCAAACTCTTCTACGTTCCTGATGGGGACGTGTAAGGGTACAAATGTCCAGCTATTTCTTAGAACACTAACCAAGCGCCTGTTCTAAGATATAGCCATCTCTCTCCTGGATACTAATCCAAGAGAAATAAAAATCCCTGTCTGTTCAAAGGCTAGTACTTGAACGTTTTTTGGCAACTTTATTCATAATATACGAAAGACAGAGAGCTTACTAGATGTCCATCAATAGGAGAATGAATACATAAATTGGGATTATTCATAGAAGGGAATACTACTCACCAAAAAAAAATGAACAAGGGGCTGGAGCGGTGGCTCAGCGGTTACAGTGCTTGCCTGGCATGCGCGAGTGTGTGAGTTCAAACCCCAGCACCACGTACACAACAAAGTCTCAGAGCAACGAAAGCTTCATGAAAAACTAAATAAAAATTGTTTCTCTCTCTCTCTCTTTCACTGGCCCCCTCTCTTTAAAAAAATGAATAAAATGCCGATACATGCAGAAAACAGAGATGTAATAATAATGCCAGAGAAAGAAGCCAGAAATGAACTATTGATGTGGACCCCTGGAGTAACGATGCTGATCTACGGTGATGGGGACCAGGACGGGGCGCAGACAGCATGAGTTGGGAAGGGGCATAAGGTTGCCTCCCACAGGGACAGAAACGTTTTGTATCTTGACCTGAGTGGTATCTGCACTAAATTCACAAATATAAACATCTGCCGATCTGAAGCTGGGCAGGGTGGCCCACACCTCCAATCCCAAGAACTCAGGAGGCTGAGGCCGGAAGATCACAAGTTCAAAGTCAGCCTCAGCAACTTAGCAAGGTCCTGTCTCAATAAAAAAGAAAAAGGGCTGGGGATGCGGCGCAGTGGTTAAGCACCCCTGGGTCTAATCCTTGGTACCAAAAAAAAAAAAAAAAGAAGAAGAAGAAAAAAAACTCACTGAGCTGTACAGTTAGGATTCTGTGTCTTTTATGTAAATTACATCTTAATTCTTAAAGATAAAACCATAATATAAAATGAATGAACAGATCCATTCTGTCCTGCTTCACGGCCCCAGAGGACGGCTGGCAGACGTCCAGGGAGGGCTGGACAGGCCGAGCCTCCAGAGAAAACGCTCGCTCCACCAGTGAGTTATGATTAAGATCTCCCTTTTCAGCCTCCCAGTGTTTTACTGGCTCATCCCTCAATCCGTCAGCGTCAATGCACCCGTCAAGGGGGGAGCAGCAGGAAACTAACAGTTTCCACCCAAACAACTTGAATAATGCAGGGTCTGCCACGGCCTCAGACCTGGGGACAAGCAGCTAATTTCTTCTTTGTTTCTCAGATTCTGAAGTTTTTTTTCCCGTGACTCTTGATGCTCAGAGACTGGATGGGGCACAGTCATGGGCTAAGATGGGACCAGCCAAGTTCATAAAGGTTGGGGTCCCAACCCTGGTACCTGGGGCAGGACGAGGGAGAAAGGAATCCAGTGGGAACAGGGAGGAGAAAGGGCAGGTGTGAGAGTTTTGGGACACAGGCTTAAGTCCCCAGGGTCAGCTGTGTCTTGGCTGTGTGGTTCCTGAGCAAGTCATTCACTTCTCTGAGACTCAGTTTCCCTGGCGCAAGATGTGCAGGAGGACACGGCAGACAGCGCTTACTTACCACGAACGTTAGCTTATTTAGTACACGACCCAGTAGTGTGATTACGTCATCGCTGCCCTGAAGATGAAGCAACTGGGCCCCAGAGCTCACCCAAATGAATCGAAGCCACTATCTCTTAAGATAAAGAGCAAGGAATCAGACTCACAGATCCCCAGCCCTCGTCCCCTGGTAGCCGGTACATGTGCAACCAAACTGAGTCAATGCTGACGCTGTCATTAAAGTCTCTTTCCCAGCTTTTGCTTCATTTGAGCGTAATGACAAACATGTGATTGGCAGGCATCGTGTAACTGTGAATGGGGAGACTGAGGCAGAGAGGTTAAAATGATTTTTGCCCAAGACCACACGCATTCACACTAAAGGCTACGCAGCTCCATCCTCAAATCCATCTCTCAGCCCCCTTTGCGGAGCTACTGAGATCAAGTCTCAAGTTTCCGCAAACCAAACAGACCGCAAAACACACACTTTGACCCCAAAATAAAGGCCTGGAATTGTGTATTTCCTCTGCCACTCCCCAGTTGTAAGAGTGGAAGACAGTCCTTCATCCCAGCCTCCCTGCCTGAGAAATGACATGAAAACATCAATTACGCCAGGGTCAAGAGCTACTGGGAGAGGTACAGAGACCAGGGCTTGCTCCCTAGCCCTGACCAAAAGACCTTAGAGAAGCTGACTTCTCTGACCCTCAGTCTCTTCATCTACAAAATGGGAATCATACTGCTAACCTTGGAGCAGGGGTGCTGAGGATTCCACAAGGTAATGTTACTAAAAAAAAAACATCGCCCCAGGCCCAGACACATGAATAAGAGGACGCTGTTAGCATCAGTCCCAGAAGATCCCATTCGCCACCATCCTTTCTGCAAAGGACCTTGAAGGATGAAAAGCTGACCTGAGAAGCAGGAAGATCTGCCTCTGCTCCTTGTCTCCAAGCCAGAGAAGACCCGTGACTGCCAGGGAAGGCCAAGCTGCCACCACAATCGCTCTGGGTTCTTTAGAAGTGGAAAAGAGGAGGGAGGGGGAAATCGTTGATTCATGAGGGACGCTGGTGGCAGCCCTGGTCGCGGGTCACATGGCTGAAGGGCAGCCGTAGCAAGGTCAGAGTACTCTCGGGATTTCTAGTGCGGTTCTGGGTCTTCCCCAGGTGGAAGATGGCACAGAGCCCACGGCTGCAGACCCCAGGTGGGCAAGCAGGTGAGGAAAGTCCCCGCTAGCAGGGAGCTCCAAGGATGCTAGTCACACTGGGGAAACTGAGGCAGCTCAGTGAATTTGGCTCATAATTCTGGAGATTCCAGAGCAGGGTGCTGGCATCTGCTGGGCTCTGGTGAGGGCCCCACAGTAGCATCGGTGGTGGAAGTGCATGCGGAAGAGAGAGGTCATGTGGTGAGAGAGGATGGAGAGGGCCGTGCTCCTTTATGACAACCCGCTCTGATGGGTACTAATCGAGTCCCACTGGACTCGGTGCACTGGCTCCAGAGGACACTAATACCTTCCGAAGGCTGTGACCTAATCACCTTCCACCGGGCCCTGCCTCTTAAAGATCCACCACCTCTTTTTTTTTTTTCCAGGGCTGAGGACCGAACTTGGGGTCTTGCGCGTCCTAGGCAAGCGCTCTCTGCCACTGAGCTAAATCCCCAGCCCCCCTCCTTTTTTTTTTTTTTAAAGAAAGGACAGTGAGAGAGACAGAGACAGAGAGAATCAATCTTTTTTGAGCTTTTCACATGGCTTTCATTGTTCCAACGCTCAGTTGTGTACATGGGCACTGGGGTTTGAACCCGTGTACTTGCGCATGCCAGGCAAGCGCGGTAACCACTGAGCCACCGCTCCAGCCCCAGATCCATCACCTCCTAACACCATCACATCCGGGAGCAAGCACCCAGTGCATCAACCTTTGGGGGACAAACCATACCCAAACATTACCTGAAGGGCCTCATAAGACACAGATTTCAAGGCCCTGTCCCCAAGGTTTCCAGATGATGCGGGGTTTTTGAGATGAGGCCGGATTCTCTGCTCCCGCTGGTGAATGGAGTCTGGGCCTCTACAGACTCTAGCAGCCAAAACAGCACGCTTTTAGTGTTTGCAGCCATTTCCAGATAAAACTGGGAATTTGGGCTGGCTGCAGGTGTCTGCAGCCGAAAGTGTTAGCAGCTCCCCAGCTAAAAGCTGGGTGTTGCAGCCCTTGGTGTGGTGGAAATTCATCCCGGGAATTCGGCGCCAATCTCCTGGGTTCTTGTCTCGGGAATTTGAAGAATAAAATCCACGGACAACCACGGAAGGAGGAGTAAAAGGAGTAGGATTTATTTAGGAAGAAGAGCAGAGACTCCGCAAAACGGAGGGGCACCTGGAAGCAGGACACTGTCTAATGGAGATTAGGCCAGGGGTTATATAGATTTGGGGCATGAGCATAATTAACATTCACGCAAAGCAGGCATTGGGAAATGCATCAACTCCATTGGTCAAAATCTATGTAAAGTAGGCATTGAAACTGGTCAAGAGCACCATTGGTTAAAACAAAAGGTGGCAAGTACTTCCTAGTATCCACCTGTGACCACCCCCATCTTAGTCAGGGACTAGGGTGAGCCTCAAGGTCCTTTTGCATTTGAAGGTCCTGAGCACACCCTGTCACTCACTCTCCACCTCCCAGCTAGCTCTTGGAGAAGTCAGGCCCTCTGTCCTGACTACCTAGTTTCACTGTCTCTCCTAATCTGTCTCACAGAGGTTTAGAGTGGGACCTGAAAACATGTATTTTCAACACATTTCCCGGGCACTACTGATACTGCTGGTCTGGGAGCCACACTGAAAATAACAAATCCAGAGCAAAAATAGAGTTCAAATCACAGTTCTGCCATTCTTTTGCTGTGTGACCTCGGGCCAGCTGCTTGGCCTCTCTGAGACCCAGTTTCTTCATCTCTCTTTTTTTTTTTAAAGAAAGAGGGGATATATATATATATATATATATATATATATATATATATATATAGAGAGAGAGAGAGAGAGAGAGAAGCAATTTTTATTTAGTTTTCATGTGATTTTCAGTCCTTGGACTCTTCGTTGTGTACATGGTGCTGGGGTTTGAACTCGCGTGCTCACACATGCCAGGCAAGCGCCATAACTGCCAAGCCACTGCTCCAGCCCCCAGTTTCTTCATCTTAAAATGGAGCAAGTAGTATTTACTTCACAGAGTTGTTGAGATCAGAGGCAATACATACAAGGCTGTCAATAGAAAGAAGCTGCAGCAGGCGGCAGCTCCCTCAAGAAGTGTGAAAATAAGGTTTTCGGAGAAGACCACCAGGGACAGAAAGGCCTCGCGTAAACTGTTTTTCTGATAGGTGGAGAAATCGATGATTTCACCAAGTTCCTTGAAGTCGGCAGCAAAAACCTGAGACTAGAGAGCTCACAGGAAATGCTCAGGGACACGGCAGGCAGGATGAATGCCCAGATGTCCCTGTGCTCAGGAAACAGTGCTGACCTGCCAATCAGCGACCTGCCAATCAGCGACCTGCCAATCACTCAGTGACCTGCCAATCAGCGACCTGCCAATCACTCAGTGACCTGCCAATCAGCAACCTGCCAATCAGCGACCTGCCAATCACTCAGTGACCTGCCAATCAGCTCCTGGCCAGACAACCATCTCAACCCGGAGAGGGGCTGCCCACCTCAGCTGCCCTGAGCACCACAGGAGCAGATCTTCAAAGTCTACTATCAATCTTCAGAAGCCAGCGTGTCCTTGGCCAAGTTGTCCCGGGAAGGAAATGTGCGTGGGGCTGGTGCACCTTCTGGTGCAAGCTGGTCATGAGCCAATCTAGGCTCCAGGGCTTGGCTTCCTTTCTATAGGAACAGAGAGGATTTAGAGCAATTGGCTTCTAAAAATCCTCACACTCCATTGTTGTATGATTCTATGCAGAGAAGTCTCAGACAGGGTCAGGAACAGGGATTCAAAGGAGATCAGGTGGTCTGTTATCATATTTTAAATCCAGAGAAGGCGTAATGTCATACACCCTAAGGCATTCGTAGAGATGTATTTGGAAGTGTGGGGGGGATAAAGTGGGTAATGGGGGGAGCTCTTGGGAGTAAATCTAATTTTCAGAATTTATATATATATTATATTATTTCATTAGAAGCTTGTTTGATGGTTCAACAAATATATTTCTGAATAAAAAAAAGAAAGAAAGTCTGGGGCGGGGCTGGAGCGGTGGCTCAGTGGTTACAGCGCTTGCGTGGCATGAGCAAGGACGCAGGTTCAAATCCCAGCACCACGTACACAGCAAAGAGTTGGAGCAACGAAGGCCACATGGAAAACTAAATAAAATTGATTGTCTCTCTCTCTCTCTAAAAAACAAAAACAAAAACAAAAGGCTGGAGCAGTGGCTCAATGGTTTCGGCGCTTGCCTGGCAAGCACGAGGACCCGGGTTCGAACCCCAGCACCACATGCACAACTAAGTGTTGGAGCAACTAAAGCCATGGGAAAAACTAAATAAAGTTGTTTCTCTCTTTCTCTGTCTCTCACTGTCTCTCTCTCTCTCTTTAAAAAAACTTTAAAATAAAAAGAAAGAAGTCTGGGGCTTGAGGGAGGGTCTGCTTCAGCACACAGACAGCTCTACGCAGCTGTCAGGGAAAGGCCCGGATGGGCGTGCAGGCCAGTATACCTACGAGCAAGTTCTCCTTGCAGCCTACATCAGTGTTTTGCAATCTCAGCACTATTGACTTTAGGAGCCAGATCGCTGGAGTGGGATATGTCCACGCGCTGTACAACGGTTAGAAGCATCGGTTAAGTCATGACAATCAAAAACTATCCCCAGACTTTGCCAGGTATGCCCCAAGCAGCGGGGACAAACTCGTCTCCACTGGACAACCACCTCTCCGGGTCCACAGCTCTCCCTGGAGGCCACCCTCCCAAGTCCCAGGCCTGAACCTGTCCCATATTGAAAGAGTCCAGGGACAGAACTCCACTCTCCTGTCTTCTTGCACACAGCGGCAAACAGATTTTTTAAAAGAAAAAGAAAAAAAGAAACAATTAAAAAAATATATAAACAAAGTAATTACCAACTTCCCTAAGTGCCGTTAAAAAATAAGATGGAGAGTATGACAAAAAGAACGTTGAGGATGCTGTGTGTCACTTGAGTCAGGCGATTGGGAAGGACCTTTCTGGAGAGGAGGCCACTGGACTGGCGCTGGTAGGAGGAGAAAGGCCTGCTACACCTCTCATAGGAGAATGCTAAGAAGTGACTCCAGGCAGAAGAAACCGAGTCCCAAGCCTCTGCTTTTGCAAAGAGCTTATTACATTTGAGAAATACCAAAGAGGTCAGCATGGGCTCCGCCAGACTGGGAGATGGAGAGATCAACAGATGTGGCCTGAGAGGGGTCAGTCTCTGCTCATTCAGGGTCTTGGCAAATAAGTTGTGTCTTCCAATGCTTGGAAGGAAATTCGGATGCCGCCCTAAGACTCATAGCAAAGCTGAAGGCTTCCTCCTCTCTGGAGAGCTACCAGCCCCACCCTTGAAGCCAAGGTGAGGCCAGTGTCCAGATTTTAGCCACGAATGGTGGCACATGCCTGTTGTTGGAAGGCTGAGGCAGGAGGATCGCAAGTTCAAAGCCAGCCTCAGCAACTTATCAAGGCCCTGAGCAACTTAGCAAGACCCTGCTCAAAATTTAAAATGGGGGTGGGAGGCTGAGGATGTGGCTCTGTGGTTAAATCTCCAGAACCAAAAAAGAAGAAGAAGGAGGAGGAGGAGGAGGAGGAAGAGAAAGAAGAAGAAGAAGAAGAAGAAGAAGAAGGGAAGAAGAAGGAGGAGGAGGAGGAGGAGGAGGAGGAAGAAGAAGAAGAAGAAGAAGAAGAAGAAGAAGAAGAAGAAGAAGAAGAAGAAGAAGAAGAAGAAGAAGAAGAAGAAGAAGAAGAAAACTAACAGATTTTAGGCAACGTGGGAAAAGTTGCCATGTTTCTAAACCCAAGGTCAAGACCAAGGTCACGCAAGACATTTTGCAGCATCCCAGGAACAAGGTTTGCCGCGTTAGGCACATACTTTGCCCTAGATCCTCTGCTGTTATTTAACTTTCAAGAGCGTCCTGTGACTTAGTAAGACAGCAGCATATGGGGAGAGGGAGGGGAAACAGCAACTCCCGGAGGATTTACAGGCACATGATTGCATTTCCCTGTCTGAGTCATTATCGCTTCTCTCTTCCCCCAAGCGTCCTTCAAGAGTCAATGGCTTCAGCGCTTGAAAAAGCTGCCCTGATCCCACCCTCCCAAAAGGAAGTTCAGAGCACCTATGTCTTTCCTGTCACTCAGTGAGTGAAGCACTGAGGGGGCGCCCAGGTCTCCCGAGGAGTCCCAAAGCCCCTTGGTAAAGAGCAATCCTAGCAACTCAGCCACTCCTCAAAGCACATCTTTATTTATCTCTTCCTGGCGGTGGGGGTGTTTCAGTTGGGGAAACCCAGCATCTTTACTACCAGTGAATTTCAAGCAAGAAATAGACATCACTTCAGACCTGGACAAGGACAACGGAAATTAAATTTCAGGAAAGGGAATTGTAACAGTGGCACGTGAGCTCTGGAATCCAACAGAGCTGGGTTCAAATCCTGGCTCCTCCATTTCTCATCCGTGAGACCCTAGGTCAATGATTCTAGCTTTCTGAGCTTGAGATTCCTCGTTTGCAAAACAGAAATAACAACACTGATTTCACAGGGCTCCAGAGGGGAGGGGAACTAAATGCGATTCTGATAAAACATCAGCTGCAGAAGAGCAGGTGTGGGTGAGCACAGGCTTGTTCCGCAGTGGCAGAGAGTTTAGCAACAGTGTCACCTGTGATAACACGGAAACCAGGTGACCTATCTAAGCTACTCAATGATCTAGGCAAGAAGATTTCCAGGCAGAATGTCTAGATAAGAACCTGTTGTAGAAATACTCCAAAGGCAAAGGGTAAGTTAAAGGAAGGGCTGTTCAAGAAAGAGAAGCCAGGACTTGCTTTTGAAATTGTCTTTTGTTTCTAAATGACAAATGATGCTCAAATTAAGAAATATCTCTAGGAAAATATCAAATCGAGAGTATTATCAGGAAAGCAGGTATAAAGATGAAACTGAGGGCATGACTTATGAAACCCTTTATGAAAGTCTTTAATAAAACCATGTAGCTTTTTTTTTTTTTTTAAGAGAGAGGGACAGTGAGAGAGACAGAGAGGAACAACTTTATCTAGTTTTCACATGGCTTTAGTTGCTCCAACACTTAGTTGTGTACATGGTGCTGGGGTTTGAACCCAGGTCCTTGTGCTTGCCAGGCAAGCGCCGAAACCGCTGAGCCACCGCTCCAGCCCCACCATGTAGCTTTGAATCATTGTGCTTCTGCCGATTTGAGGTTCTCAACAGAAACCCAAGGCAGAGAGGAGTTTATGTAAATAAGGTTCATGTATGTGGGACTTTCTTTTAATGAAATGAGGCCCCAATAAGATTCACAAAAGACCCACAACTTTTTAAGAGAAATGTATTGGGAGTCAGCGTGGATTGATAGAAACAGAAACAGCAGGGACTGGAGCAGGGTGTCAGACTCCCACCACTCTACAGAAAGAGCCAAGAAAATGGTGAGTTAGATGCCTAAGAAAGCATTAATATGGGCTACCTTTATGGGGAAGGAAGGACGATTGGATAAAAATATTTCGGAGACTGAGACATACGGATTCATGCCCAGGCCTTAAGTTCTAATTTTTTTTTTTTAAGAGAGAAGAACAGTGAGAGAGAGAGGGAGAGACATGGAGAATCTGTTTTTATTGAGTTTTTTCACACGCCTTTCATTGCTCTGACACTTGGTTTTGTACTTAGGTGCTGGGGTTTGAACCTGTGTACTTGCTCATGCCAGGCAAGCGCCACAACCGCCCGAGCCACTGCCTCAAGTTCTAATTTTTTAAAAGACCACCAACTTATGCCCTGATATATGTCAGTTTTATGTGGACAAACAACGCTGTGTGTCTCTGTTACCCACCCAGCCCCATCTACGTCTGCACCTCTACCGTAAATTTAACCAATTTAGATTATGAGATTTTGACGGATTCTGCAGTCGGATGCAATTTGAGGGAGCTGCGGGAGGGCCAGGCGTATTTTGCATGTGGGAGGAATGAGAATCGTTGAGGATCCAGGGGAAATTAGCCTAGACTCCCAACACTGAATGGAGCTGACCTCTGTAACCACTGGACTGTTACAAAATGAGATCATGCGGTGTCTAATACTGGATCATTTTATTTAATAAATTTATTTTTCTTATAAATTTATAAATCATTGTTTGATTGATTGATTGATTGATTGATTTCATGGCAGTTTCCCACCTTTCTCTGTCTTTGATAACTCTCCAGAAACTCAGGCACCTGTCATAAGGATCCCTAAGCAATCCTGTGGGAAAGTACCCTGGCAAGGAGCTCAAGGCTTGAGCCAACAGCCAACACTGACTGCTGTGGCATGCATGATCCTGAAGCCCCAGGCAGGCCTTCAGATGACTTGCCCTGCCCCACATCTTGGTGCCACCCCATGCAGAGCCAACTGGCCAGGCTGTTCCTGAATTCCCGACCCACGGCAGCCATGAGATAACACATGTGTCTTGTTGCTTTAAGCCACTAGGTTTGCGGTTAGTTTATTGAGCAGCAACAAGTAACTAATGCAGATTTCCCAAAGCATGCAACCTAGTCCTTAGGACCCGTCAAGGACTTAGCAAACCGCCCCCGCTGTCGATGTCATTATTATTAAAAGAGATGTTTTATCCTTGAACAATTAAAGACTAGAATCGACTCTAGGAAAGTAAGTAAGACACCTGGGGCTGATTTGAGAGAATTTGGAGGATGAGGCAGGGTGGAGTAGAGGCTGGGACTGAGCACATGTAGGTGTCTGCTCCCCATTTGGGGATCTGGATAATTCCATGAACACCCCCTCCCATCGGCTGTCCAATAGCAGCAGGGTGGTCACCATGGGGAAACCAGCTGTAATGAACGTGGACCCGAAATGTCACCATCCCCAGAATTTCAGGAGAGAGGAACAAAGAAGGCTCCATCCCAGGGCAGGTTATTATCTAGATACCAAGGCGTGCTCCCGTTGCTCCTCATCCAGGAAAAGCTCATCACAGCCGGGAGACACATTGGAATCCCCAGGGAAATCTTGTCAAGATGCAGCTGCTTGAGCTCCACCCCTTGGAGACTCCCGTTCCCATAGCTTTCCGCCACCCGACTCATCTATATTGAGTGACAGATGACCAATTTATCTGCATGCGAGCAGACAACATTTGCCTAGATACAAATGAACATTCAACTGAAAAAACACTTAAATCAAGAAAATCCATCTTTTATCCTTTCCTGAATTAGAAAAGGAAGTCGTTGAAGCAGGGGACATTGGTTGGGAACGGCTGGCCATCCTGCACTCCCCCAGCAGTGTTGAGGTGCTAACACCATGCACAGTCTGAAAGGGTCCAAGTCATCAGGCAGGGCCAAGCAGAGCCCTGAGTTCCTCTGTTCACAGTGTCCCTGTGTCAGTCAAGGATGGGGACACATGGCTCTGTCAGTCACTGAGCTGGCCTTACCTCTTAGGTGTTGCAAAGGCTTCTGGGACAGGGCCCAGCTCCCCTCCCCATTGACTTCAGACCTGGGAGGACACAGGACAGAAGCCACTCAAAGACGCTCAAGCTCAGAGGAGGAAGGGCTTCCCAGGGGAGGTGACCGCTCAAGCCAAAAGCGCTCCAGGAAGAGGGAATAGTAGCATGAACAAGGGCTGGAGCGATCAGCGACCAAAGAGTGTTTCATGGAAAACAGATCACAAAGGCTCAGAAGGGAGGAGAGCCGTGGAGGTAAGCCGAGGCTAGAGTAGGCTGGGGCCCGGTCGAAGTGCCTCCGAAGCCACGCAGGTGAACCGTGACTCTATTCTGAGGAGGGGTCATGGCCAGCCCTGTGACCGTGCTGGCCACTCCCTGGCGGAACAGGTTGGCACATCTTGTGTGATCTAGCTTCACCTTAGACAGTCATGAGGCCTCAGATAATGAGGACCGGAGTTTTGTGGACAGGTTTGAGGCCAAAAATCTTAGGGATTCAACTTGCTTGACTTGAGTTCCTCTGTGAACCCATCATGGAGAGCTGCCCAAGTTTGAGTTTTCCTGGAAGGAGACCCTAGGACAAAGACTTGGGTGCAATAGTTTATTTGGGAGGTGACACTAAGAAACACTGGTAAGGGGGCTTGGAGCGGTGGCTCGGTGGTTACAGTGCTTGCCTGGCATGTGCAAGTACATGGGTTCAAACCCCAGCAACCCATGTACAAAGCTAAGTGTCAGAGCAATGAACGCCATGTGAAAAACTCAATAAAAATCGATTCTCTCTCTGTCTCTGTCTCTGTCTCTGTCTCTGTCTCTCTCTCTCTCTGCCCTTCTCTCTTAAAATAAAAAAAAAAGAAACAAACACTGGTAGGAAAGTGTGAAATGGGGAGGGAAGGGGTAGGAACAAAGATGCTGAGGGACAGGTCACTGAATGGGCAGCTAAGGCTGATCCCTCTGGAAGCTCCTGGAAGAGAGCATAGGTCAGCGTTGTCTCAGCTGGAAGGGGAGGGAGCTGGGGGGTTGATCCACTAAGTACTGTGCTTTATGTCTAGAAACAGGACCACAGGCTGCAGTCCCCTGATCCTGTGACACTCGGCTGGTGGCAGCAGGTGTGCTCTGCCACCTGTCAACCCTGCAGGAATTACTGATGCTGGAGATTCATGCTGCTTGGAAGTCACTGGCTGTGGCTGGTGCTAAATGAGGACCACCTGCAGGTGTGAATCACATGGAGGCCGTCACTTTCCTCAGCTTCAGCCAAGCTCACCCAGGCCCAGGGCAAATGTCCACTCCAACACCACCCACCACAGCCACACCAGGGTGGACAGGCTCTCCTGCTGGCTGGGGAAAGCTCCCAGCAGCATCCACACATCCACCTGCAGCCCACTGCTTCTCCATCAGGATTATTAACATATCCCCCAGAACGAAATAGGCTCGTAAGAGTGGGGGACGGGATGCGTACGATGCTGCTGACGAGATATGTGGACTGGGGTAGGTCATGTTGCCCCTCTGAGTCTCGGTTTCCTTATCTGGAAATAGGGATTGCAATAATCGAGGTTTGCCAGAGAAACAAAACCAATAGGAAACGTGAAAACAGATATGCAGACATAGATGATACAGAGGTGTAGAGAGATTTATGGCGAGGCATTACATCGTGGGATGAGGAGGCCCATGATTTGCCACCAGCCATGACCAGGCTGGCTGTTAGAGACTTTGGCCTTATCCATTCTCTTGTAAAACTCCCCCAGTCAGGATTGTGCCTGGCATGAATGGAGGGGACAGGCTGACTTGGGTCACCCAACCCCTTCCAGCCAGGTGCCAGGAGATAATTGCATTTTCTCAGCAATCTCCTCTGAGACTAGGGGGTCTCAGTGGCCCTGGTGGCTGGAGGTGCCCAAGTTAATTGGGAGCACCTGGGAAGAGTCACCACTGTGTTTTCATCTTGATAGATCTAATTAGAGACGCCACCACCGTGCTAAACGGACAGGCTCCAGCAGACTGAGGCCTCAGCCAGATGCCTGGGGACCCCCACACAAGACAGAGCAGTCTAATTGTCTTTCTTAGGAAAAGGGACTCAGGTTGTTGAGCAGCAGGGGCCTAGTGGAGAAGTCAGATGCGAAGTCATCAGGATCCACCAAGATCCATGGGGTGTTTCCAGAGCCCGAATTGACTACGTGCCAGGCTGAGACAGATCTGCCCCAGTCCTCCTGGATTCGGTCCTGGTGGGGGAGACAGGTTTCAGCCGCATGATCACACACCAATCATCACGGCCAAGCACAAGAGAGAGTGAGGTCGCAGCTGTGAGAAGGAGCGGTCAGAGCTGCACATGAATTCACTCAGCCCGAGGCAGGCATGGTTCCTGTCAAACCCACTTTGCAGATGATAAAACTGAGGCCCAGGGAGGGGAAGGGACTTTCCTAAGGCTGGGAAGTGGCAGAGATGGAATTTGAAGCAGGTGCCCCAGAGCCAACATCCAGGTGCCCAAAAGGCCAGGCAGAGGGCCGCAAAGACCCTTGTGGAAGGACGGAGCTTGAGTGGGGGAGGAGGAGGCAGAGCTGGAGGGCAGAGATGTGGGGGCCCCAGACACACTGGCACCAGGGCCACAGATCTTTATCTGGAGGGCACTGGGGAGTCGGGGAAGGAAGTGGTCAGGCTTGATTCTTGCCCCTCTCCTAACAGGCAGTGGGTCGGGCATGGGATCCTGAGGCACCCAGTGGGTGGAGTTTTGGGGTAACACCATCGACACCCAGATGATTCAGAGGAAGAACTCTGATAAGATGGCAGCTGGATATGATGTCACCCCTCCCCAGGATTCTACAGAAGGAAGAGCCTGGAAAACCAACCAAGGGCCCATTAGCTGGGTGATATTGGGTGGGCCCCTTGACCCTGCTGGAATTCCACTTCCCTTTCTGTAAATGGGGACATATGGGGATCATCAAAGAGACCTGGCACCAGTCATGTGACTTCCTCCTTTCTCTTGCCCCTTCCATCTGACCCTGTATCAAGGTCCTCCTAACCCATCAGGTGAAGATCCTGGCCCATGCCCTGCTTCTTCAATCCCTGCATTGTGCCTGGGGCATAGGGCATCCCCAGCACCTGCCACACTCACCCAGGACCCCTGCCTCACACCCGCCCCATGCCACCAGCTCCAACAGCCGTGGCTGCCACAGACCTGCCGTCCCATACACGATCTTCTGAGGATAACAGAGAGAAAAAGCCCAGATCCTGCCTCAGAGCTCAAGGCCCTGTCATGGAAGATAATGGATGCAAGCCAGCACTACTCCAATCCTGCTGCCTCTCCTGAGGCCACCTGGGCTTCATCTGCCTCTCCGCGGGTCCTGGGGCGCTGATCTCACTTCTTTTAGCTCCAGTCTCTCCAAGCCCAGCTCCTCCCTCCGCTTGCATGGGAAATCTCCCTGACAGGCGCACCTCTTCCTCCAGGGACTTCAAGGGGTGGGCAAGCCACTTGTCCCCCAGGCCTCCATGCCCGGGACACAGGAACCCAAGACCTCTTCCACAGCCATCCCACCTTGGAACTAACAGCCCTCAGAGCACAATTTGGGATGAGAATTTATGAACAGCTTTAAATGCTTTACAGTGAACTGGCTCCTCAATCTAGCCACATCTTTTTTAGAACTATATCTTCCAGAAATATTTGCCCAAGTACATAGTCACAGGCTTATCCATGATTTAAAAATCCAAGCGCCTTCAAAAACCGAACAAGCTTCCATCAGACTCGGGGCCAAGACTCGCTTGTCGAGAAATCCACCCTGCGCCAACGTGAGGCTATTTATAGTCTTCACTCCCCTTAGTGGAAATATTGATGCTTCTGTGAAGCATTGGTCTGTCCGTCTGACTACAGGATGCAGCCCTAGTCCCCGAGTGCCACCAAAACACTGAGTCCCAAAACACAGGTGGACCCAGCCAGGGTGGAGAAGGGATTGTGGACAACACTAGCAAAATGTAGAAACAACTAGAAGTCCACTCATAGGGGAGTGAACACAAATTAGAGTGCCCCATACAGCAGGGCCAACAGCAAGGATCCCCAATGCAGGCCCCGTCACCGTCCCCATTGCACGGATGCGAACACAGAGGCTCAGGGCAAGAAGTCGCCTTCCCAAGGAAGCTCGTGCTAATACAGAAAGAATAAGGTGTGAAAAGAATTAGAAACAGCCCAAACTGCACTGCTGGTTTTTTAAAGACAAACTAAAGAACAAAAGATGTAAAAAATCCACATACATCATACACATTAACTATAAATATGCCATATGTATGTGTTCATGCTACATCTAACAACATCTACGTCATTACTTCATTAACAGAAGCTCACCCCTGAAATTCGGGAAGGGTGGAGGAATTTTGGCTATGGGTTTTTCTTCTTAGGGAGTTTTCTTTCTTGTGTTTTGGGGGGTTTGATTTTTGTGGGGTTTTTTTGCTTTCTTCTGCCTGGGGACGGGATCCAGAGCCCGGCACGGTGCCAGGCAACCCCTCCACCACTGAGCTCCAGCCCCAGCCCCTATTCAGAGTTTTACAAAAACCTAGGCGTTACCTTGATACTTTATAAACTGTCTAAGGCCAAAAGCTCCGGGGATGCAATCCCAGTGGCTCACTCTGATTCACCCGGGGAGGAGTAAAAGTCAGAAAACATTCCTCAGAGCTCCAAAAGGTAGGCTGGGCAAGGACAGGGGACATGGGACTCTAGAGGGACAGAGAAAGGAGAAAAGCAAGGAATGATAACAACAGGACTCTTAGGCATAACGTATGTGACCATTTCCTTTAAAAATAATAACAGTAAATGACACGCTTTGAACGGCGAACTGGGGACATTGTGTGCACCATCTCATCCGATCCTCTAGAGAACCCCTAGGATAGGTGAGCTCAGCCCATTTTGGATGAGCAGAACAAGGGCCACAGAGATTTAAGAACCCTCCCAAGGACACCCGGTGGGGGAGATTCAATGGGATCAGAGCGAGAGTCTCAGGGGAAGGGAGAGGAACTAAAAAATAAATATCAGGCGAGGAGTAACAAGTGGGGGCGGGGAGACAAGTAAAAAGATCTTCGAGGTGACGTTTACATCAGCTGGGACAGAGAGGCCAGCACAGACTCAGAGGCCACTCAAGTGGCCTCATGGGGGACGCACAGCAAGGGCAGGGAACGGCCAGTGCAAAGGTCCAGGAGGGAGCAATCAGGTGTTTTTGAGGAAGGAGGAGAAGCTGGCATGGAAATATGAATGACAGGGAAATTGCTAGAAACAGGAGTGACCAAGGACAGCTTGGTGGCAGTTCCAGATGTTTGCTGTAAGCCACTGTCATTCGACTGCTCTTTGCTGCAAAGCGCTATTGGCAAGTTTCAGAAAGGCGTTCAGGAAGGATCAACACCAACTGAGACTTTGCCTTAAGAAACAAAGTTCCTGGCCAGGTGCGGTGGCACATGACTGTAATCCTGGTGCTTTGAGGCTGAGGCAGGAGGATCACAAGTTCAAAGCCAGCCTCAACTTAGCGAGGCCCTAAGCAACTTAGCAAGACCCCATCTCGAAATAAAAAAATAAGAAAGGACTGGGATTGTGGCTCAGTGGTTAAGCACCCCTGGGTTCAATTCCCAGTACCCCCACCCCCCAAAAAAGGAAACAAGGTTCCTTGCCACCATCTACTGAAAGGGCCCTGCTTCCAGGCTTCCCTGTCTGATCCTACATTTTCTAAACTTCTGCCATCTCCACGCAGGCAGAATTTTACTTCTTATTTTTTCCAATGGCTCATGTTTTCCTTAAATATTATTTTTAAAATAAACTTTCTATCCCTGCTTTCAGTTAAAAAGGCAAATATCTTTTCCAAAATGTGGGCTCCAGAGAAAGTCCCACAGTGAGCCATTGGTGGATTCCAGCCTGCGTCCTCCTGGCGTCTGCTTCGCTTCGGTGGAGAGCGTTGGAAAGGTGTCAAGGCCATGCATAAGGGACTTTCTCCGTGGGGCACCAGAAGGGTTGAGAGAAAGAAGAGCCAATTCCATTCCCAGGAATTCAGTGCTCTGGGTGATGGCATTTTCACATGTCACCTTGCCGGGGCTGTAGTCCCCGTTACTCAAACACACGTCTAGGTGACACTGTGAAGGCATCCGCTTTGTCTTCACCTGTCTTCATTTTTATTCATAGACTAAATAGGAGGGCTCTGGGGATGATCTCTTTTTTCACTTGGTGGTGGAATTCTTTTTTGTCTATTTATTTATTGCTCTAGAGGAAAGCTCAGGGGGAGCCCTGCAGGTGGGCCTTTGTTTTGAGAAAGGACCCTTCTCCCCATGTTGGCTATGGGGTGGTGGTGTCCCAAATGAGGTTCACCGCCGGGAAAGTATTGTGCTCCATCAACTGATGTTATGTGAGGGAGATTATCCCACAGGATCTGGGTGGGCCTGGTTTCATTAGTTAAGGGTCTTGGGGGAAGAATAGAAATTTCCAGGAATAAGAGAAAATTCCACCCAGGATTTCCATCCTGCCCTCCTGACAACCTGCACTGTACATTTCAGACTTGCCCAGCAAACCCATGCCTTGCAATAAATCTCTAAAATTCTGTCTCCCGCTGGATCTGGTTGAGCACTGTGTTTTTCTTCTGTATCCTTCACTTCCTCCACCCATGGGTGTCTCCTGTCCTGGGGGAAATACTGAGAGGGATGTGACTGTCTTGGTATGGGCAATCTGCATTGGTCACTATGCCAAGGATTGTCTCAGCCAATGCTGACAATCACCCTCTGAAATGGGTGCTATCTCACTTGACAGACCAGGAAGCTGAGTTTCAGAGAGGTTAAGCAATTTTCTCAAGGACACACAGACCCATTGGCCACCATTCCACCTAACTCAACACATGTGCTCTTAACCACCAACTCAGCAGAAGTATCTCACTGGGACTGAAGAGGGAGGACAAGGGAAGGACCCTTGACTGCCCCCTCCCCACACCAGGCAGCTTGAGGACAAGTTGACGAGTTGAGAATAAGGCAGATGACCAAGACTTACGTTTCAAGACAAGGGCAGCAGCCACCTTCATCAGCTAGCTTTGGGTCCTGCCTGCCCTATCACTCAATTTCTAACGAGGGTAAACCAGTGGCCACACGTCCAGACCCCTAGAACTGACCCCTCTCTCCAGACAGCCAATGCTCCATGATACCAGCCACCAGACAGATTAACGATGGCCAGGAGTTCTTGCGGCTGGACAAGGACCTGGGACACCTTGCTTCTAACTTTATTCTACCATCGTGTGACCCTGGGCATGTCACCAAGACCCTCTGAGGCCAAGGCCAAGAGAAAGCAAGAACCAAGCACTTTCCCTGTAAGTCCTAAGATTCTCCACCACCACCTCACGGAGGAGGAAATGGGCTGGGAGGTCACTTGGCTTGTTCTCACCACCCCCAGGAACTGGCCAAGTTCAGGTGCATACTTAAACCCACTGACTCCAGAGCCCAAGGTTGAGGTGGGGCTTGGCAATTCCGTGGGCCCCGGAGGCGCTTCCAGGCACCGAGAATTCTGCGCCTGTGGGAGTCAGCCTGGGTCATTGCCCTCTGAGTGCAGAATTTATTGATCTCATCACAGCAACGGAATGGCCCACAGTTGGAGAATCACTAAACAAGAAAGCACAGCAGCTGCTGATTTAGGAGATGCGTGGAACCATGCCAGGCAAGCCAATCAGCTGGCATCATTTGCATATTAATGAAATCTCATAAATAATGCAGAGGATGACAAACAGAGTTGATGCTGGCCACCAGGTAGCAAGCACCGGTCACCAAAAGCAAGGGGTCCGGAAACTGAGTGGGCATCAGAATTCTTCTGGGGGCTGTTACAACACAGATGGCTGGGCCTGCCCCCAGGGTGTCCATTCAGGAGGTCCGGAATCACACCTACAAAGTCACATTAATCAGTTCCCAGGAAGTGCTGTGGCTCCTGCCGCCCCCAGGGCCACATTTTGAGAACTGTTCCTCTAAACCACTGAGGCTGGTCCCCTCCCCACCAGGAAGGACTATGACCACCAGGGATGCCAGGTAGAATCCTGGGTCTGTCACCTGCCAGCTGAGTGACTCCCAGCAAGTCTCTTGAGCTCCTGGGTGTTTAGTCTCTTGTGCATAAAATGGGGTGATAGCTCCGACCTTGGGGGTTCACTGTGAAGATCACAGGAGAGGAGGCACAGGAAGTCCTGGTTCATCACCTGGCAAGCAGTGAGAATCCAGGAAATGACAGTGTCCAGCATTTCCTAGGTCCCTTTGACTGTCGTTTTTATTTTGTTTTGTTTTTCTGAGATAATCTTGGACTTACAAAACCATTGTAAAAGAACGGTACCTAGAATGGAGGAGGCAATGTCCACCGAAGTTCTGTCTGACAAAGTCCAGACTTGGGGATGGGCTAGGCAAAGCCAGCCCTGGAGATTGCCAAGACCATCCCTTCTAGAAATTGGCTGTGTTCTAGTAATTACATGTACTGTGAATTTACTCAAACTGGAAAAACTCTGATTGTTACGAGAATTCCACTGCTTAGACAACTGTTGCGAATTGTTGAGAAGAGTACAACACATATAGAAATCATGGAAAATGAAGCTATACTGACTTTAAAACAAAATTGGAAATAGAAAGCAAAATAATTAGACCTAAGGAACAAAGAAACAATCTACGTGAAACATTCACCCACACCATCCTGAGTGTTCACATTGTATTGTGAACCTTGAGTGAGAAAGGCGTGTTTGCCTTTCCTGTTGTTGCAGATTGCTTTAACCTCTTAGCAGAAAATAAAATGTGTTTACCCTTTTTGTCTTTGCAGAGGTTAGGCTTTAACTTTTTAGCCCATAGGTTAGGATGCACAGATATTTTATAGAATTAACATTTATAGGATCTTAGACAGCTACAGAATATTTGGTAAGGTTACAATAACAAAATGTAACCTATAACATAGTCTAGCTGAATAAGAAACTTTTCATTTATGCTAAGATAGGCCTTCCAGATTAATGTAGCACAGAAAACTTCAAACACTTCTCTTATCTAATGAGGTAATGGTTTGTAGAAACCTCTGGAGGAATTTAGGGAGGCAGAATTTGGGGCAGTGTTTGATCTCTGTCCCTTGTAAAAGCAGGTTTAAACAATATGGTCAAGGTGGTGGGGAGGTCGAGGCCATGAATTGTACTAATGGCTGATGCTTTAAGTTTCCTGGGAAACTGAAAAGAGAATTGTATAATGAAGCTGATAATGAAAGCCTTGTTTGTGCACCTGTATAAAAATGTTCAACAATAAAGAACAGATGGCATTTTGCTCAAGCAGGGAACTGTGTCTGCTTGCAACTTGCCCCGGAGGTTCAAGCCGTTCCTCCGTATCATCCGACTCCACTCTTCCTTCGGGGACCGGAGTTCAGCTGGGGCTGGCCCCCGGCACCAGAACTCCCATCAGGTTCTCTCCCCAGATTCCCCAGCTGTCAATATTTGATCACCTTCGTTTTATCGCTCTGTCTCTCAGTAGATAAGAGCGTACAGAAACGTAGGCAGAGGCAGAGTGCTCCTTCGCTATGGCTGCTGTGACAATGACAAATGACTTCGTGGCTTGAAACAACACATTCTCCCTTAGGGTTCTGGACATCAGAAGTCTGAAATAGGGTCTTGCAGAGCTCAAAGCCAGGTGTCCGTAGGCCTGGTTCCTTCTGCACACTCTGGGGAGGTCCATGGAGGCCCCGAGTCGTCTCCTGGTGTCCTCCTCCCGCTTCAGCATCGTCCACCCACTCTGCTGCCTTCTCCCCATCCTCCTGCCTCCCTCTTTCCACTATGGGGACCCTGTGATTACATGGGGGCCACCTGGTAATCCAGGATCTCTCCTAGACCTTTACTGGAGCCACATCAGAGAAGTCCTTTGGCCTTGCGCCACTGTTCCTATTGGATCTTTCGGTTTGGTTTGGTTTGGGGGGATATGAGGGGATTTGGGTTTTGGGGTGTTTTTGCTTCATTTGGTTTGGTGTCTGGCTCTGGGAATTGCACCCAGAGCTTGGTGCACACTAGGCAAGTATTCTGCCACTGAGCTACGTCCCCTCCATTTTGCCTTATAAGGTGACAGATTCACAAGTTCCAAGATTAGGATGTGCATATATTTGGGGGGCCTACTTAAATATACATAATTATATATATTAACTATGTATATAAAATTACTCGCAATTGCTTCAGAGATATATCCGTATCTTTCTATCTCTCTACATAGAGAATTTCCTTATAATAAGGCCCTTGTCCTACATAACGCAGCAGAATTATCAGAAGCAGGAAATTGCCACCGATACGGTCCTGTTACCTGATCTGCACGCCTTCTTCACATCCTGCTAAGTATCCCAACGATGCCCTTTGTAGGAAAGGAGATCTGGTCCAGAGCCCCACCCAGGGTCCCACGCTGTGTGCAGCTGTCCTCCGGGTCCCCTGCAGTCTAGAGCTGTTCTTCAGCGTCTTGTTTCTTCAGGGTCCTGGCATTTTGGAAGATGTCGTCCCCGTTATTTCTCAGTCAGTCCCTCCGTGTGGGCTTGTTGTAACAGTTTGGGGGGAAACATCACAGAAAGATGTGGCACCCCTTGCGATTGTACCATGTCAGGAGGTACAGGACGTGCGTTAGTCCTGGTGTTCATTTTCATCACTTGGCAGTGTCTGCCAGTTTCCTTCTACATGAAATTATTGTTTTTCTGAATCAGCCCCCAAAGACGTTAAGTCCAATCTCTGGGACCTATAAATGTCACTTTATATGGGAACATGTCTCTCCAGGTGTGACTAAGTTATGGATCCTGGCCTGGGGAGATTATCCTAGACCATCAAGGTGGTCCCTAAATGCCATCACAAGTGTCCTTCTAAGAGAGGGACAGAGGGAGGTCACAGACAGAAGAGGAGGGGGCCACATGTCCACAGAGACCACAGCTGGGGTGACGCAGTCACAAGCTGGGAACACCAGCAGCCACCAGAAACTGTGAGAGAACAAGGAAAGGCTTGTCCCCTGGGCTGTCTAAAGGGAGGGTGGCCCTGCCAGCACCTGCAGTTTGGTACAGTGACACTGATTTCAGACTTTTAGGTCCCAAAATTATAAGAAAAGAAGTGTGAGTTCCTGTAAGCATCAGCTCTGTGGCCATTTGTTCCAGCAGCCATGTGACACTAGCAATAATTATTAAGTACTTGATTTGGAGATATTCTGAGAACCTGTTCTCCTTCTCCTCATTGAACTTTCACCCTATTTGTTTATTGTTTGGTTAATATTAATATTAATGTAGCTAACTTATATTGAGCATCTCCTATGTTCCAGGAGCAAAGTACTAAATACAAATTATCTAATTGAATGGTTGCCATGGACCAATGAGGTTCATCCTGAGACACAGATGCTCGGAGGCGGAATCCTGGCCAATATTACACAGCTGGGATTTGAACCCAAGCATCTGGCTGCTGTATGTGCTCTCTGAGGCCCTTCACATGCTGTCTGTCTTTCTCAGGAGAGAGCGGATGCCCTTGCGGTAGAGATGGGGACATTGTCCTCGGTCTCCTGACTCCAGCCTCTCCCTGCCACATTCACTGTTCCTGGTCACTGGTGTCCAAGTGGGGAAATCCAGAGCCTTCTCCTTGCAAACCGAATAATCATCCATGTCATCTCATCAGAGAGAAAGGTAATTTGTCACAAGCAATGACAAGTGGCCCTGGAGCTGGAGTTCCCACAGACTAAGTCTCAGGGTCAAGCAAACCTAGATGCGTGGGGCTGGAGCAGTGGCTCAGCAGTTACGGTGCGTGCCTCGCATGCGTGAGTACACGGGTTCAAACCCCAGCACCACACATACACAACTAAGTGTCAGAGCAACGCAAGCCATGTGAGAAACAATAAAAGTTGATTCTCTCTCTCTCTCTCTCTCTCTTTCACTGTCCTTCTCTCTTTAAAAAGGGTGAGGCGTGCACCGTTCCCGTTTCTCTGCAGTTCTCACACTTTCTCACAGTATTGTCATCTCAGCCTTGTCAGCGACAGGGTCTGGACATGTAGCATAGCCCCAAGGATGCGGGAAACACCCGTGAAGTCAGTTCGGTTAGCTGTTTTTACCGAGCAGGCGCTGTCTCGGGCGCTGGGGGCATGCCGTGACTGTCACAGACCTGCACCTGTCCCCGTTCAGCCCAGAGGCTGAAGGGCCATTCGCCAGTTGACAACCTCACCCCGATCACTCCATTTTCACCTTGCTCTCTCCGTGGCTGGCGTATTGGAGGGTGGAGAACATCACTGCCTTATAAGATTTCGAGGTCCTTTTGATGCGAGAACACAAATACGGTAACACTCTGATAGATGGAAAGTAGAAGTCTCTGTTATTAACAGCTCCAACAAGAGAGAGGGCCACCATGCGAGGCCACTAAAGGGCGTGCACCGGGGGTCAAAGCAGCAGCAAAGCAGAGCCGCAGGGGCAGCTTATGTATGGCATAAGCTAACTCCTAAGTGGAGTTCGGGCTAGCTAAGTTTTGAGGGCACCCTGTGGGTTGGCTAATTTGAAGAACTCATAGGCTCGGCCCAGAACAATCAGGGCTAGCTCATAGCATCCCCAAAGTATGAAAGAGTACAATAAGGGAAGGGACTGGGGTGTGGGACTTAATCAATTGCCCAAGAAGAGGAATTGAGGGGCTGGAGCGGTGGCTCGGCGATTACGGCGCTTGCCTGGCATGCACAAGTACGCAGGTTCGAACCCCAGCACCACGTACACAACGAAAGCCATGTGAAAAAAACAAATAAAACTTGCTTCTCTTGGGGTTGGGGATTTGGCTTAGTGGCAGGAGCTCGCCTAGCATCACAAGCCCCCGAGTTCGGTCCTCAGCCCTGAAAAAAAAAATTGCTTTTCTCTCTCTCTCTTTCTCTCTCTCTCACTTTCTCTCTCTCTCTCTCTCTCTCTCACTGTCCCTTTTTCTTTTAATTAAAAAAAAGGAAAGAAGAGGAATTAAGTGAGCAGCCTCTGACCAGGACCTCAAAACTAGGTTGAGACAGCATTTATTTAAAAAAAAAAAACAAAACCTGCATTATACTCTTGTTCTTTCTGAGCCACATCTGTAAAATGGGGACAAATAGCACCCATACTTACCCAACAGGATCTAATAAGGAGTGTGCAAAGTACTTACAGGTAACCTACACACAGAAGATCCACCAGGCTCTTACACCAGCTCCTAAAAAAAGAAAAGAGAGTCATGGTTAAAGACCTCATTGGAAATACCTCCCAGCCCTCCCACAAAACACCATGCCTGGCACAGAACAGGCTCCGGAGCAGCAGCGCAGTGGCTGATTGGCACGCAGGTGCCGTCCTGGAGGAAGACGCGAGATTCCCCATGTGCTCACGGTGGAGCCAGGAGGAGCAGCCAGGACCTCTGAACTCCACTTGCCTACTGCAGAGCAGGTGTCTCAAGATCCTTCTCTCTCCCTCCCTTCCTTACCTTCTCTCTTTCTTCTACATCCCCTGCTCAACCCCATAGTGGACGTGTGTCCTCCAGGCTTCCAAGAAATATCAAGATCCACAGGTGACGAAGCCACACCTCCCACTACAAAAGCCCACAGGCAGATGGTTCCTGTCCCACTGGCATGCAGCTGGAGAGGACCAAGGGACGTATCTTAGCCGGTCAATTGGCCCTGGCCCACCTCGAATCTTGGTAGAGTGGTGCACTATTCAGAGAGAGATGGCAGCTGATTTCAGAGCCCAAGGTTGGTCACTGCGCATCTGTCCAGCTGTGCCGGGGCGGCCCCTCCGCAGGCCACCTCCGTGACTGCCCGCTAGCTGGGCTTCATCTGCCTTCTCACCTGGCCATCCGCGCTCCACCAACTCAGTTTGCTCCCAGTGCCTCCAATAAACACATTCTCTGCTTAAAGAGACAAAACCCAGCTTCTGTTCCAAGGTGCCCAGCTGGTACACAGAACCGAACTCCTGGAGGTTGAGCAGTGTGACTCTACTACAGGCGTGACATGACGGGACACCTCCCTCAGGGGGTCAGGAAGTCTGCGGTGGAGTTTTTTCCACATTGTCCTTTATCTTCCCAACAAAGACTAGTCCATTAGCCCCATGAGCATCTATTTTCCAGCTCTTAAATATAAGAAGCATTTATTATACTAACTGTATGCCAAGTACTAAGTATATTAATACAATATTCAAGGACATTACACACTATTAGTGCAATATTCAAAGATTCCATATTTGAGAATTCACCTACTCACTGTAATTTATTTGTGACCCCAAAATCAACACTCATGTTCCTTTTGTGGTTATTTGCGGAGGTATGCAGAGAAACAAAACGTCTGAGTCACTCAACACGCGAGCTCCAACGAGGTGACACCCAGCCTCGTTTCCAGCTCCTGTGCTATAAAACTATCCTTTTCACAGTTGGCTTCATGTGGCATTTTTGCATTCTGGAATTTTTCTTGGTGACACAGTGTTTTGAAGGCCCCGGGTATCGTCCTGAAGCTCTGTCTGGTGTTCCTGCATGCGAGAAAGCTATAGTGTGCCTTCCAGAGAAAATGAGTTGGGTGAGCTCCCTCAGGTGTGAGTTGCAGAGCTGTTGGCCACGAGTTCAGTGCTAACGAGTTGACAGTATATATTAAACAGGGTCACACACGGATCAGTGCACCGATCAGTCGACAGAAATGTAACCAGGGATTCGCAAGAACTTCACCCTGCATGGCCCGTAGGAGCAGTGGGTCTGCATTTGCTGATCCTGTGTTCACAGAGACTTTCAGAACATAACTACTGCAGGGGGTGAGAACTGACTGTACTGGACATAAATCAAGCCACCTGCATCACATTAACAGCTTGATTAATTAAACAGCTAGAGCGTTATTCCCCCTCTCCTACAATAAGGAGGAAACTGAGGCACAAAACAGTTGAACCACCTTTCCAAGGCCACGCAGCAGGAGCCCAGGAGCCCAGGCCTGAATCTTGGCAGCCCAGTGTGGGGACAAACTCTTCAATATTAAGTTTGGAAGAAACTGAATCCCCTTGTGTCTGTGGGGCATCTGAGTCTCCAAGAAAACCTTGATCCAAAGCATGTGGTATTTGTCACGACTGTCACCAGGGCCACAGATGTTGGTGATCTGTTTTGTCTGCCCTGGCCCTGATCCAACCCTGTCCCTCAGGATATGCCTCCCTGCTGTTTGTGATCCCCACAGCCCCTCCTTCTGCTCCCCATGGGGCTGGATCTACAGGTCCCAGAGCTCTGTGGATTGAGGACCATTTCCAGGGCTCTCAGGTTGCCCCCAGCTTTCCTGCAGCTGCCACAGTACCCCCCAGGTGGCCACGTCCTCCCTGCTGACTCTTCACTCTCTCTAAGATCCCTGGGCAAGCTTTCCCTGCCAGCGTCGACCATCAGTCCCAACCCCACCCAAACAGTCTTCTCTCCAGTCTTTGTTCACCCAACGGACCACGAGGAAGACCAAGACCAGGATTAAACATCCGACTCTCCCCGCTAACAGCTGTGTGACCTGGGAGGAGACAGTTGCCTACTCTTGGTTCCCATTTCCATAAAGTGAGATGGGGTCGGAGGTGCGATTTTCCGCAGCCTTTCCCAGGCCAGCCTCCACCTTCTCACTAGATCCTCCCCTCTTGCCCACAGATGCCACGTGAGTAGCAATCGGCCTGTGAACCGACCTTCGCTTGGAACTGTGGAGTCCGGCTGTCGGGTGGGCGAAGGGAGATCAACAGTCCCGTGGAACATTTCTTGGGCTCACGGATGGCCCGCTCCACAGGACCCTGAAAGACACAAGCCCCCTGGGTGAGGATGTGGAGTGCAATGGAGGTGCCTGTTTGGAACATAAAACTATTCTTCACTTGGAAGGCAAGGACCGGAGTCCCTCGGAGTGATAAGCATGCGGTTTAATTTTCAAATTCCGTTACTGCTTAGATGCTCTACGTTTTTACAAATAAAAATGCATTGATTTGCACTTTTAAAAAAAACGTGAAGTAGGTCTCCAACTCAAAACTTTCTAGAAAGGAGGCTCTCTGGAACAATTTCATCTTATGGCAGATTTTTGTGACTCAAAGCACGATCTAGGACCAAGTAAAGACTGATGGGTGGGCTGGAGCGGTGACTCAGCGGTTTCGGCGCTTGCCTGGCAAGCACAAGGAGCCGGGTTCAAACCCCAGCACCACGTACACAATTGAATGTTGGAGCAACTAAGGCCATGTGAAAAACTCAATAAAGTTGTTTGTCTCTTTCTCTGTCTCTCTCACTGTCCCTCTCTCTTTAAAAAAAAAAAAAAAAAAAGACTGGTGGGTTGATGGGGTCAGCCCAGCTCCCCTTAGTGCCCAGCTCCCCTTGGTGCCCAGCTCCTCTTGGTGCCCAGCCCTTTCTCCACGCACCTCCAAAGGCAGCAGCTTGCAGCATGGTAGCCGTGAAGCCCTGGCTCCCAGGGAGGAGAGGAGAGGGGCTGTTAACTCCAGATGAGGCTGACCCCCATCCTCCCTTACTTCTTCTGTGGCCTTGGACATTGTAAGAAACCATCTTAGGCCTCCATTCCTCATCTATAAAGCAAGAGTAAGAGGTGTTTTCCTCTTAGCGGGGTGTAGAGCCGTGCTCTTCAACTGTACATGAATCACTTTGGACTTTTCTTAAAATGAAAGTTCTGACTCAGGGGGGCTGGGATTTTTTTTTTTTTTTGTACCAGGGATATAACCCAGGGGCACTTTACCACTGAGCCACATACCCAGCCCTGTTATTTATTTATTTAGAGACAGGGTCTCGTTAAGTTGTTTAGGGCCTCGTTGAGTTGCGGAGGCTGCCTTTGAACTTGCGATCCTCCGGCCTCAGCCTCCCAAGCTGCTGGGATTACAGGTGGGTGCCACTGTGCCTGGCTGGGATCTACTTTTGATATGGCAAAGTAAGAGTCTAACAGACTAATCACCCCTCACATGAGAACTGCAAACGGAGCAAACTACAGAATGCAAAGAGCAATCGTCTTCCATCTCTGGAAAGTGGGGGCTGGGGAGCAGGTGCAATCCCGGGAGAAGAGGCTGTGATGCAGCGGGTTTCTCAGCTTCGCTCCTCTGCTCTGGGGTGGACCTTGGCTGCGGTACACTGGAGGGTCTCTACATGGTCATAGGAAGCCTCTCCACCCGCTGGCCTGAGAAACAACAGAGCGGAGCCCCGTGTAACCATAGAGACGATTACAGAGGGGAGAGAGATGAGAGCAGGTACCCCAAACGGGGGGTATAGATTATGCCCAAATCCCTAGCTGACTCCTTAGCTATGAATCACCAGGAGACACAGAGCAGATTCCAAGTAAGTCTTAAGATTTTAAATGGAAGACAAGGTTTGCAGTTAACAGATTTAACTGCCTATAAAACAAAAATACCCACATTGACGTTCTTTGAGCAACAACACAGAATTCATAATCCCCACAAAGCATTTGCAACATCCCCGGATGAAATTCAAAATCACATAACATGTAGAGAGCAGGGAAGAGAATTAACTTGAACAAGTTATATTGCTATATTGTATGCATGTACAGATAGGGACAATGAATCCCACTATTGTGTAGAATTATAATGCACCAATGCAAATTTTTTGAAATATTAATCATTTTTTAAAAAAGAGAACCAGGAGGATACAATCCATTTCTGTTGTCAATGGAAAAGTAATTAACAAAAGTAAATGAGATGAATCAGACGTTGGAATTATCAGGAAGATTTAAAGTGACTCTTGTAACTATGTCCAGTTACATAAAGGAAGATATCCTTATAACCAATGAAAAGATGCAGAATCTCAGAAGATAAATAGAAAATATGGGGTTGATAAAAATGGAAATTTTTTTAGAACTATAAAATATAAAACAGTCAGGAAACTTGAAGTTAGAACGATAGAAAATCTCCATTCTTAGGAGAGAAAAAGACTATGAAACAAAACGAACAGAGCTTTAGGAATTGTGGAACAATCCAAAAGAATATATTTGAAGAAATAATATTCATAAACTTTCCAAATTGGTGATTTTCTGGATCCAGAGAAAGAACTGAGATTCTGCTTTTTTTGAGAGAGAGAGAGAGAGACAGAGAGAGAGAAACAATTTTTATTTAGATTTTCATGTGCCTTTCGTTGGTTTCAGACTTCTTTGTGTGCGTGGTGCTGGGGTTTGAACTCGTGTACTCACACATGCCAGGCAAGCACCATAACCGCCGAGCCACCGCTGCAGCCCGAGATTCCGCCTTTCTAACAAGCTCTTAGGTGACATGAATGCACCACACTTTGAATGGACATGGTTTAGAACAGCTTTGGGCAATAAAAATTTCCGCAAGGCAAGCATGTTTTCTATCTTCACCGTCCCATGTGGCTGTAGAAAGTTTGCAATGTGACTAATGTAATTATAATAATTAAGTTTAATTGTGGCTACTATGGACTTAAATTTAGAGAGGCACATGTGGCTGGTGGCTGCCATATTGGATGATACAGCTCTAAGGGATTCAGTGGAACGATGCTTCCAAAGAGCTCAGATGATGCCCAGTATAACGAACAGCTCTCGATACGAACTGACCGCCGTCATCGACCTCATCATCACCCACCTCACCCTTTTGCTCAGGATCGTCCCTGCTTCTCCCCCAACCATCTGGGACAAAACACTGTCCCCAGAACTCCCAACACCTTCTGCCCCCAATCATGATTGACGAAGCTTTCTCAGCCTCTCCCATCTTTTCGTTTATTGGGGGAAGATGACTTCTCTCTCACCCCAATTACTTTAATTTCCCTGTGAGTCAAGCAGCCCCCTTTTGTAGAGTCTGGGCCCATGCGCTCTGCACAGGGGGTCCCCAGCCGCCGTGACTTGACCTACACTTTTGCGGCGTTGGAAGCAGTGTGCTTCCTAGACCCGGCACTTTTTGAATGCACTTTGAATTTTGATCTCCCCCAGGCTGGTGATACGCAGCGCCACAGTTTCCAGTCAGCCACGGGACCTACAGGGTGAGCCCCAGGAACTCGACGGTGTACCAGGGTTGCTTTTTCATACAGATATTTACAAATTAATTGAGATATGTGACACTTTATTATAAAATGGGGTTCATGTTAAAGGATTTTGGCGAACTGAGCTCATGTTAAGTGTTCCGAACACACTGAGGTGAGGCCAGGCGACGATGCTCGGTAGGTTAGGTGTAGAAAACACGTTTTCTGAGTGCGTTTCTGACTTACAATCAGGTTGGTGTGTAGCTTCATGGTGAGTCCAACAGCACCTACACGGCTTTACAGGATGCCCCGGCGCTCTTGCCGACAGGGCCTGAAGCTCTGTTCTTTGCTTGGGGAAGGACCTGTAAGAGCTCTACGGTCGCACGCACTCGGGTGGTGCACTCATAGGGCTCATGCCTGGCTGTGAACACCCAGTCACGCTCCGGGGAGGAGAGAACACAGTTGTGATCAGGCTGTTTCTGCACAGCAGCATTAGGGGGCACCTCTGCACTCCAGCCGGAAAGAATACACAAAAAGGACACATTGCAAAGTGGCTGTGTTCCCCTTCCTGAAGAGTGGGAATACGGAATCGTCCAGAGGTCCTTTCTTGGTTCTATCTGAATTAAAAACCAAGGCGGATGTGCAAAATCTGTGGAAGAGACTTCAAAAGACTTTTCTGGACAAGCTGTGTGACCTTAGGCAAGATCCTTGGCCTCTCTGATTCTCGATGTTTTTTCATCTGCTAAATGGAGATAATAATAGCACCTGTGTAATAATGCTACTTTTAGGCTTTAATTGTGATAACGGAGGTACTTCCAAAGAGAGAGAAGTCAGCATGAACATCCCAACAGACCTATAGGATGATTTTGGCCAGAAATATCTCCCTATCTCTTGGCCTGACATTTCACTACTATATATTTTGGCTTAAGGTTATAAGTAGAGATTTACACTCACCTGGAAGGCACCCTTGGCTCAGAATATTGTAGTTCACATCTCAAACTCCGAAGGCCGTGTAGATTACCTGTGAGTCAAAATGCTGATTTGGGTTCATAGGCCTGGGGTTGGGGCCTGAGATTCTGAGTTTCAGCGAACTCCTGGGTGACACAGATGCCCCTGTCCCAGGTCGTGAGGCGCTAGGGATTTGGGTGTGCAACATAAAAGCAGCTTCCCTCACAGAGTTATCTACTCTAAGTGACTCTTCAACTATCTAGGTATTCAGATTGCAAATTTGAAATGCCAGGTAGTGACCGCTACGCTTTTACCGCACACCAAGCACGCAAGCAAGGCTTTCTATGCAGTAGTTCTTTTTTTTTTTTTTAAAGAGAGAGGGACAGTGAGAGAGACAGAGAAAGAGAGAAACAA